>JAKVQF020000947.1:73386-115817 GCA_023091115.2 Trypanosomatidae sp. Fi-14 | reverse complement strand
GCTTTTACGCCGCTATATTGACTCGCGGCCCGCGCAACTTCACACGCGAAGCCGCCAACCTCATCTATCCACTGCCCTTCACATTCTCAGCAAGCTACGCACTATACGCCAAAATATTATATTTTTTACAACTGCTTTTGCTTTTTTCTTTTCTGTTTTTGCATTTCTTTTCGTAGCAAATAATTTTTTATGGCGCGCAACAAGGCACACAAGCAGCGGTTTGCGTCTAAGCACGCGACGGCGGACAAGGGCAAAGGTCGACAAGTCGGCGCGTCGTCGACGGCGAGTCGTCATGGCGTCAAGTCGTCGAGCGCATTTGCCGCGCGCGATCGTGATCGGCAGGCGCTGCAACGCATGCGCGAGCGCAAGGCGAGTGCCGCACAGGCGCAGCGTCGCATCGGTGCCGTAGGTGATGCACCACGCATTATTGGCGTGCTGCCTGCCAACGAGTCGGCGAATACGGCCGAGGTACTGCAAAAATTGTGCGCGCAACTGGACGACGATTGGTGCGACGGCGCCTCGTCGTCGCCACCTCGTCCGCGCACAGTCGAGTGCAAGGCGAAGCGCATGCATTTTACGTTTGTGTGCGAAGTCGAGTGTAACGACCAGGACTGCGTCGATGTGGCAAAGGTGGCGGACGTGGTGCTGCTCGTGCTCGACGTGTCGCAGGCTGTGCAGGACGCGATACGGGACGTCAACAGTGCCTTTACGGCCGAGTGCGCCGATGACGATGACGGCGCGACGATGGCGACGACGTGGTTTGCTGACGTCGGCCTATGCATCACCGATTTTACGCGCGACCTCGTCACCGCGCTGAATGCGCAAGGCGCACCGACGGTCGTCGTCGCGCTACGCAACTTGCACACCTTTTCGCCGCGTCAGCAGCGCAGCGTGCTGCGCCTGCACCAGCGCTATTTTTTGTCGGTGCTGCACGACTCGACAAAGGTGTTGGCGGTGACGAGCGACAATGACGTGCTGACCTTGCTGCGCACGCTGCAAACGTGCAAGCTGCGCGCGCTGCATTGGCGCGAGCAGCATCCGTACCTGGTCGTCGAGCGCACCGCTTATGACGCGGCGACGCAAGAGCTGACGATCGTCGGCCACGTCCGCGGCAAGCCACTGTACGCGAAGCAGCTGATGCACATGACTGGCTACGGCACGTTTCAGGTGGCGAGGATTGCGGTGTGCACCGCACCCGTGTCGTCACGGCTGCGCGATGGCGCGTTGGCCGGCGACGACGAGGCGACGACGATGACGGTGGTCGACACGTCACCGCCGGATGAGCGCGAGTCGCTGGCGCATGTGCAAGCGAGTGCGACGCTCGACGAGGACGGCATGCCCACGGAGCACGACGTCGCCTACCACGAGACGCACGCGCGGGCGACGACGGCGGCGCACAAGGTGCGCGTGCCGGCCGGCGTCTCCGAGTACCAGGCTGCCTGGTACGACACGGGCGATTATGTGGACAGTGATGGCGACGACGACGCCCACAGCGGCGACGCTGCTGACGATGACGATGATGGCGTCGCTGCTGGCGGTGTTGTTGCCGGGCATGTCGACGAGCATGATGCGTACGCACAGGCGCGCGTCGACGCGGACGAGGCTGGCGACGCGTACGCTGGTGACGCCATGTCGTTTCGCACGGCGCACACGGATGTGGACTTTATGCGCGTCGACGACGTGGTGCGACTGGAGCGCATGACGGATGAGGAGAAGGCGCGTGAGGTGCACAACCTGAAGCAGGCGAGCGCCGAGGAGGCGTGGCACCCTGACATGGTCGACACGCCCGTCAACCAGCCCGCGCGCGAGCGCTTTGCCCGGTACCGCGCACTGAAGAGCTTCCGCACTGGCAAGTGGGACGTGACGGAAAATTTGCCGACACACTATGCGTACATTTACAAGCTGCAAAACTATCAGCGCATTCGCGCCGCCGCGCTGCAACGCTGCGACGACGAGGCCGTCGACGACGTGGTCGTCGGCCGTCGTGTCGCCGTGACGTTGGCGGACGTGCCGGCCGCTGTCGCGCGCGCGTGTGACGCGGCGCCGCTGCTCATCGCCTCGGGCCAGCTCGAGCATGAGCAGAAGTGGTCGGTGCTGCACTTTCAGCTGCAGCGCGCGAGCGAGCACGACGAGCCGCTCAAGTCGAAGACGGCGATGCTGGCGCACATTGGCTTTCGCAAGTACTATGTCGCGCCGCTGTTCAGCGAAGTCGCAGCGGGCGATCGCACCAAGTTTGTGCGCTACTTTCACGAGGACGACAAGTTTCGCATCGCCTCCTTCTTTGGTCCGATCACGTACACGCCATGCCCCATTCTGCTCTACCAGGTGCCGTCGCTTGAGGAGCAGGCCGAGGGCGTGCCGCTGCGACTTGCGTGTTTTGGCGCCGCGCTGCCGCCCAACCCTGACTTTTTGCTGCTGAAGCGCGCTGTGCTGACGGGGCGTGTTGCTGTCATACACAAGAAGCAGATTGTCGTCAAGTACATGTTCTTCAACGACGACGACGTGCGCTGGTTTCAGCCCGTCGACCTGTACACGAAGCTAGGCCGACGCGGCAGCATTGTCAAGCCGGTTGGCACACACGGCCTGTTCAAGGCCACGTTCAACGACCTCGTCATGCAGCACGATGTCGTGTGTATGGACTTGTACAAGCGCGTCTTTCCCAAGTGGACGACGGTGCCATACAATGCACTCGACACGGCACACGTAGTCGACCACGACAAGGACAAGGACGACGACGGTGACGATGAGGAGGCTAAGGTGGCGTAAGGCGCGCGACACGTGTAAGCACCGGTGTGTGTGTGTATGTCACGTAACACGTAACGGTGCAAGCCGCAACATTAACAGCAACACGTGCACACACACGCACACATACACACACACGCACACACACGAACATGCAAACATGCTGTAAGCGAATGCATTTTGTCATGTGTGTGTGTTTGTGTTTGTGTGTATGTACTAGTCACACGCATACGTACACAGAAGCACAGACGCGCGATGAGCATGCGGCGAGTGGTGGCGAGTGCGCTGTTGTTGCGGCGGCGGTGTTGTTGCTGTGCGGGTGGTGCCGGTAGCGTGCTGCGTTACAGCTCGTACGTGGCTGGACTGTTTCATGGCAAGGTTGTCGCCGACGAGCTCGTGCCGTACCCGCAGCACAAGCTCGACAATGACGCCGCCGACAATGTGCAGACGCTCATCGAGCAAGTACGCGGCAAGGACGGCAAGGATGTGGTCAACACCGCTGGGGCCGTCATCGCGGACGAGTATGGCGGTCTCGGCCTCAGCCATACGGCGTATGCGCTGCTGTGCGAGGAGCTCGGCACCGCCGGTGATGTGCGCATGCTGCGCTACTTGCCACACTGCGGCCTTGCCTCGCGCTTCATCGCGAGCTTCGGCTCGCGCGAGGTCAAGGGCAAGTACCTGACGGCAATGTCAGATGGCAGCGTGGTCATGGGCTGGGCAATGCGCGAGGCGTGTGGCTGTGACGCGAGCATGAACGCCGCCACAGCGACACGCCGCGTCGACGCCGACGTCGACGTTGGCGCGTACTACGTCACAGGCGAGAAGTTGTCCACGTTTGCCGCGAGTGCAACACACTTTCTCGTGCAAGCCAAGACACAAACGCAGGTGACAGCCGCCGACGGCACCGCCGTCGAGGCGCAGCGCAGCACCTTCTTCATTGTCGCCGCCGACACACCTGGCGTGCGTGTGGGCGGCGGTGATGGCGATACGGTGACGTTCACCGAGGCGCGTGCCGAGGCGGTTGTTGGTGTTGTGGGCGAGGGCTACAAGGCAGGCATGACGACGTTGCTGTCGGGGCAGCACGTCTACGCGGCCGCGCTGCTCGGCACGCTCAAGCGCGCCGTGCAGGAGCTGCGTGACACGGTCGACGAGCAGTGGGCCGCTGACATGGTCGCGTCATGCGCCTGCACCGTGTACGCGATGGAGTCGGTGCTGTACGCGCTCACGGCCAACTATGACGTGCCCGTCGAGGACAGCTTCCTCGAGACGGCGCTCGCCGCGGCATTTGTGCAGACGCGTGCGAGCGAGTGGCTGAGCTCGCTGGCGACGGCAACACCGCCAACGCCGGCGCTCGAGCGTTGCGTGACGAGTGCGCGTGCGCTGCTGACGGCGATGGAGGCGCCTGACTTTTTGTACGCCGCGGCGGTGTGCTGCGGCGTCGAGGACTACGCCGCCTTTTTCCAGCGCGCCTCGACGCTGCAAGTAATGCAGCTGCGCTCGGCGCGCAGCCTCGGCGCCATGGACCGGCTGCCGCTGAAGGACGTTGACTGCACACTGATCAACAAGGCAATTGTCACTTTTGCCGCCGCGGTCGAGGCGACGTTTGTGCGCAACACGAGCAACGTGGTGTATGAGCAGTTGCTGCTCAATCGCCTCGGCGAGGCCGCGGCGCTGCTGTATGCAGCCAGTGCGACGGCGTCGCGTGCGGCGCTGTGCCAGCACAAGCGCCTGCGCACCGCGAAGGCGGAGCGGCAGCTCGCGAGCGCCTTCATCGCTGCCGCGACGCAGCGAGCGAGTGCGCTGTGCGGCGAGTGCCGCAGTGTTGGGCTGACATCAGACGACTTGTACAGGCGTGTCGCCCTCGAACTCTGCGAGAATGCACTCGCAGCCACACCACCACCGCCGTCGTTGTAGGCGCTAACGCGAAGCGATGTGTAACGCTGTGTGCATGTGTGCATGTGTGTGTGTGTGTAGCACGCGACGACAACGTGTGTGTGCGTGTGTGTGTGTGTGTACATGTGATGTTGCTTGTCTTGTATGGCGAGCAGGCATGCTGCGGTGCAGCGGCGGGGTGACGCGCATGCGTCACATTGGGCAAGATGTGCGCAAGAAGCACACGTACTTTGTGCTCGAGTCGCGGCTCATGTATGAGAAGTCGTTCCGCGACGAGTGGCTGCGCAGCGTATGCGACGCCGCGCACAGCCTCGACGAGCCCCTGGCCAAGACGCTCACGGGGGTACGACAGAGCATGTTTCAGCGCAAGGTGGTGTGCTTCTCGTATAACCAGTTTGGTCTCTTTCGCGTCCCCTACCACCGCCTCGCCGACGTCGACCGCTACTATGCAACAACGGGCGTGCTGGGGACGCGGCAGTGGGTGCCGTACGCGAATGTGTCGGCGTGGACGATGAACGTGCTCGTGCGGCGGGGCGACATGCTTGTGCATCGTGTTCACTATCGTGGCTGGGGCACCGACAAGCACCTCAACCAAGGTGGCTGGCAGCACCGCTGGAACAAGGTGATGCAGCGCAACGTATTGCAGTACAATCGTGTCTAGCATGCACTCGTACACACACACACACACAGAGAGAAAGAGACACAAGAATGTGCATGCGTATGCGCAAGCGATGTGGTGTGGCAGCGTCGTGTACACGCCCTTTGCATGCATGCGTGTGTGCGTGTGCGTGCAACATGCTTTTGCCTGCCTACTTGTCTTGCTACATGTGCGCACAGCTACACGCACACACACACACGTCATGCAGCAAGCGGCACGTGTCATACGCGTCGGCGCGCGTGCGTCGCGCAATGTGACGATACGCCCCGAGGACATTGTCGCCTTTGGCAACCTGATCAATGACCACAATCCGATACACACCGACGCCAACGCCGCCAAGGCGGCCGGCTTCGCGGGCACCATTTGTCACGGCATGCTCGCCGGCTCGCTCTTCTCTGGCCTCATGGCGACCGAGCTGCCGGGCCCGAACACGATTTACTTGTCACAAGATCTGCGCTTTGTCGCGCCGGTGCTGGCCGGTGATGAGCTGGAGGTGTCGGTCGAGGTGACGCAGTTTCGCCCCAGCAAGGGCCTTATACGCATGCGCACCGTCATACAGAAGACGGACAGCGCAACGCAGAAGCGCATCGTCTGCGTCGAGGGCACCGCCGTCGGCCTGAACAAGTCTGTCACGTTCGAGGGCGACAGCGAATGGACGGCGGCGTCGTCGTCGTCGTCGTAGCCGCATGTATGTAGCGTGGTGTGATGTAGTAGGCATGTGTAGGACATTGCACTGCACTGCGTGTGTGTCTGTCTCTGTGTCTGTGTGTGTGTGTGTCGATGTGTTTGTGTGTGTACATGTTGCGTTGCCTTGTTGCAGTAGCCATGCGACGTTGTGTGTGCCTGCTGTACACCACCTTTGAGCGCGATTGGCGCGCCAAGGTGCCCTCGCCGGACGACCGCAGCGGTCGCTTCAACCTCGCCGAGGCGGCGGCGGAGCTGCAGCTGGATGAGGACTATGTCGCCTCGCTGTATCGCCCCATCTGGTACACGTACCGCGTCAAGGGTCAGCTGTACCCTGCCGAGCGCGGTCGCCCCAGTCGACCAGGGTCGCTGTCGTGTTCGCGACAGGCCATGTTCCCACTGTACCGACGCAGCACCAAGCTGACACGAGACATGCGCGAAGTCGACTGGCGTGACTTGTCGACCGAGTAGACGTGTCATGTGTGCGTGAGTGCATGTGTGTATACATATATACGTGTTGTGTGTGTCTGTGCGTGCGCATGCGTGCCGTATGTCTTTGTGTATGTGTACGTGTGTGTGTACACATGCATGCATGCACGTGTATGTTTGCGCGTAGCGGTGTAGGAGCGATGATGCGATGGGCCGTCGACGTCGCCGGCCTCGACGTTGGCGCTGACCTGAAGGCCGAGGAGTATCGCGCGCAGCTCGCGCAGCCGCCACCGCAGCTGTCGTCTACGTCGTCCCTGGCAATCACGCCTGTTGCTGCCGCTGCTGGGGCGGCCGCGAAGACGACGACGACAACAGCCGCGGCCGCGGCGACGGCGACGGCGGCTGCTGCGGCACGTCGTTGGAGCAGTGTGACCTGGCAGGCCGCCGCGCAGCATCAGCAACAAGGCAGCACCTTGGGCGCCGTCGATGTGCTGACGCAGGATGAGCTGCAGTATGTACAGCGCGAGCGCATTGCGAGTGCCATGCCGATTGCCACGGGCGCGTCGTGCGTTGCCAGCGTGCTCGGTGTTAGTGCGACCAACACACGCACCGACACTAGCGCGCTGCTAGCGGACTATAGCCTCGACGCGAGCGCGCCGACGCCGCGCATGCCGTCGCTGCCGATGCTGAGTGTGTACAGCACCTTTGTCAGCCCCGACGGCGCGCGCACCGCCGTGACGGTGTGCATGCCGCGCGCCACCTTCCGCGGTGTTGACGTGGTCAACGCCTTTCTGCAGCAAGTGATGGCAGACGACGAGCAGCTCGCTGAGCGCTACTCGAGCAATGCGCGTCTGTACAAGCTGTTCATCGCCGACGAGGTGACGGGCGAGGAGGAGATGGCGGTGCAGCTTGACCTGGCTGCGCAGAACTTTTCGTGCTACGCGGTGCAGCCTCTGCCGGCGGCGAAGTTGACGCTCTTTCCGCAGCGCAGCGACTTGCTGCCCGCCGTGCCCGATGACGTCCCGCTGCGCGTTGTGCTGCGCGCTGTGACGGGCGCCGCACCGCACACCGCCCTCGCCGGCGGTGGCGGCGGTGGTGGCGAGGTGCAGCGCGTGTGCATGATCGCGCCCGACATACTCGCCGAGACGCTCGAGGCGGTCGTCAGCCGACGACTGCCGGCGTGTGGTATTGTGCAGGGCTCGCTGCGCGTGCGCCACGGCCCGCTAGAGCTGAACATCAACGAGTATTACAACTTTGGCCCTGGCTGCGGCCAGGCCAACTGCCCGATTGCGGAGCACACAATGCTCACGTTGTACCGCTTCGGCGTCACTGAAGTCGTCGTTACGGGCCGCACCATTGACGCGGCGGCGGGCGTCGACGCGGCGAGTAGTGGCGTCGGCGGCGGCGGT
The DNA here is from genome assembly GCA_023091115.2 of Trypanosomatidae sp. Fi-14. Classification (NCBI taxonomy): domain Eukaryota; phylum Euglenozoa; class Kinetoplastea; order Trypanosomatida; family Trypanosomatidae; species Trypanosomatidae sp. Fi-14. The sequence goes on along the minus strand of JAKVQF020000947.1, from coordinate 108,002 downwards.
AGCAGCATGGTGTCAGGTGGCGCCGTCATCGCGGGCATGGGCGGTGGTGGTGGTGGTGTGGTCGAGGACATTGTCGTCGAGATGAGCCTTGACGAGGCCATCTCGTTCCAGGAGTTTGAGGTGGTCGCGATCAACCGCTACGGCGCGCGGCAGCAGCGACTGCTGTGCGTCGATGGCGAGCACCTGTACACGATGCGGCCCAACATCTTCGACACGCTGCCGAAGACAACCGAGCGCAGCATCGCTGACATTGTCGAAGTCCGTCGTGATGCGAGCAAGCCGCAGTACATTGAGATTGTCTACACCCGCACCTCCGGCTTCGACGCCGACCGCTTCGAGTGCACGACCGCGTACAATTGTGCGCTGCTCGACGAGAAGCTGCACCTGCTGCGCCGCGAGCTGCGCAAGAAGGCCGCGGAGCAGGCTGCCGCGGCGCTGCACCGGCCATCGGAGACGGCGCTGCAGCGCTTCTTTGCTGGTGTGTACAAGCGTCTGCGACGCGCAAACTAGCGTGCAACGTGGTCAGCTCTGTAGCGTTGTGCTTGTGTACGTGTATGTGTGTGTGTGTGTGTGTGTGTGTATGAATGTATATATGATGGCGATGCTGATGACGAGACAGCGTGCTTCTCGTCTTGCAGTCTGCTTGTGTGTAGTGTGTTTCCGTGTACACACACACACACACACGTGCTACATAGCGAGTGCAATGAGCGGTACGGCCATGTACGACGCCACGACGCCTGCACCGCGACGACATGGGTGGCGTGGCAAGGTGACGTGGCTTCGCGGCCTACTGCGGGTGTCAAAGTACACACTTGGTGTGCTGCTCATCTTGTGCGTCACGGTCATCTGGGTTGCGTCGTCGGAGTGGATACAGTACATTTTCACGAGCCTTGACTACAACAAGCCGTACTTTCTGACGTACTTCAACACGACGGGTTTTTGCTTGTGGAACTTTGGCTACCTTGTCGTGCCGCGCTGGCGTGTGTCGTGGACAGACAGCACCGCCCCGCAGCCCATCATCATCGAGGACGAGGACCTCGTCACGGGCGACGAGGACGGCCACGAGGTGTTGTACCGTGACGGCACGACATGCAAAAAGTGCAACAACGCGACGACGTCCGTGGCGAGCGACACGAAGGCGTCGACGGCGGCGGTGTGCTGCAAGGTGGCTGTCGACGAGCCAATGTACGCGGCCGCAACGACGACGCCAACAGACGCACCACAGGTGCACAGCAACAACAACAACGTCGACAACGACGCAGCGGCGCAACGGTCACCGTGGTATGCTGGTGGCATTGTTGCCATGGGCGGCGCACCGCGGCCGTTGTGCTTGCCGAAACGCAGCAAGCTGCTGCGCTTGTACTCGATGCAGCGCATCTGGCGCTGTGCGGTGCTCTTTTGCGTGTTCTGGTTCCTGGCCAACTGCTTGTTCAACTTCTCGCTCGATCGCACCTCGGTCGCGTCGAACACGACGCTGAGTGCGACTTCGTCGGTGTGGACGCTGCTGCTGTCGCTGCTGCTGCCGAACACAAAGGTTGGCCCGCTGAAGTGGCTGGCGGTGGGGGTGTCGCTTGGCGGGTCGATCATGATGGCGCTGTCGGATGGCGCCAATCGCGGCGGCGACACGGTCGCGGGCGACTTGCTCGCCATCATCTCTGCCTTCTTCTACGCCGTGTACACGACCATACTGCGCCTTTGCTTGCCCGATGACAATCGCTACGCGATGGGCATGGTGTTTGGCGCGGTCGGTGTGCTCAACCTGATCTTTCTGTGGCCCGGCATGCTCGTGCTGCACGCGTTCAACATTGAGACGTTTGCGCTGCCTACGCCGCAGCAATTTTGGCCGCTCGTGCTCAACGCACTCATTGGCACAAACCTGAGCGATGTGCTGTGGGCGCGCAGCGTCATCTTGACGTCACCGGTCGTCGCGACGATTGGCTTGTCGCTGTCAACGCCGCTCGCGATGATTGTTGACGCGGTGTTGCACCACCAGACGTACGCACCACTGTACATTGTCGGTGCGATTTGCATCACGATTGGCTTTATTGTCGCCAATTTGCCCTACTTTGAGTAGGGAGATGGCGACGGTGGCGAGCGCTGTCGCACGGTGTGTCGCTCTCTCTTCTCTCTCTCTCTCTGTGTGTGTACACTGACGTGTGCATGTGCTAACGCCGCGCGTAAGTGCGGCCAACACGCAAACAAGCAACATAAACAAACATATAAGGCAAGTTGACGCCACTACTTGCAACATCGCCCCGTCACCACCTCGTAGTCCCTCTTCTCTCTGTGTGTGCGTGTGCGTGTGTGTGTTCACTCTTGTGCCTGTGTGTGTGTGTTCGTGTGTGCATGCTGCCAGTTGACACGGTAACGATCCAGTGTGCGTGCGTGTGACATACAACAACTGCGGGTAACCGAGTCGTGGACGACATCACAACACAACGCACAGCGCACAAGCACACACGTGTGCAGCGTGTGTGTGTGTCTGCGCACGAGCGCACACGTGTGATATGTATGTGTCTTGCTGCTTGCCTTGTAGACGGGAGAGGGGGTGGCGACACGCATGCAGCTCGAGGAGGTGGACGCGGCGGGGCTGTCGTGTGGCGTTGTGCTGGTGCCACGTGGCTGGACGACGGACGCACACGCACACTATGTGCCAATGAGCTGCAGCAACAGCGACGACGGTAGCAGCAGCCGCTGCTGCGACGGCAGCTTTGCCGTGACGAGCAACACGCTACGTTGCGAGCAGTATGCACCTGCGCCGTGTAGCAGCCTGTACGTGACGGAGTTGTACGTGCCGCGCTGTGCACCGACACGAAGACGACAGCACACACAACAAGTGACCGACACCAATGTGCAACACGCCGCGTGCACGCACGCGGCGTCGTTGTTGTCGTCTGAGGCTGCACAGCATCAGCGTCGTGCACGCATTTGCGAAGTTGCCATGGCGCCGTCGTCGCCGCCGCTGCTGCCATCGTCGTCGTCGTCGCCTGCCGTGACGGTTGCGCATGTGTTGCTGCCGTCGCACCGTGTCTTTGTGCACGTTGTGCTAGACGAGCCCGCGCACAACGGCAGCAGCTGCGCCAACAGCGACGACACGACGAGCGCGGATGATGTAGTGCAGCGTGTGCTGCAGTACGCGGTGCAACGCCTCTCGCAGCCTCGCTCGTCGCAGTTGTTGTTGCAACAGCAACAACGAGCAGATGACGCATGCGCGTCACCGTTGTCCGTGTGCAGCACGAGCATGCTTGCGCGTGTGCACACGGCGCTGCTGTTGCGCAGTGCACAGTGCGTTGTGGAGCTGCACATTGAGGCGCCCACGCAGCAGTCGCAGGAGCACGCACAGACGATGGCACGCACCACACACGACAATGACGCAGCCAGCGTGGCGCCGCTTGCCGCCAATGTTGTCACCACACTTTCGTCGTCGTTGTACGATGCAACGTGGTGCACGCATGCACGCAACGCGCGCAACAGCAGCAGCAGGAGCAGCGGTGGCAACGACACGGCTTCGTCGTCGTGTGCGCTGCTGCGTGTGCTAACGGACGAGCTGTGCTTGTCGGTTGCACACACAATGTGTTGTGTGCAGTGCATAGACGGCAGCGCAGCAGCAGCAACACCCACACCCGCGGTGCAGTGTGTGGCGGTGGCGACGCTGCCACTGTCGGGCGTGCCACTGCATCACTTTGGCGCCGTCGAGGCCGCCTTCAAGGCACACGTCACACAACAACAACAACGACACGCAACAGTGTGGCAGCTGACGCGACTGTGGACAAGTGCGCGTGTGGTGGCGCCGTCGCCCGCGCCGGACGACGACAGCGACAATGAGCAGCGACTGCGCAGCTCGTTGTATGCACTACGACGTGTTTCGTGTGCAGCACACGGCGATGACAGCAACGAGGACGACGCTGTCGTGTACGTGGTGCGCTTGTGTGCGCCACGCATGCTGCACCACTGCGCCGTGCTCGTGTGCACACACATGCCAGCGTCGCTCTTGCTGTCTGCCTCGTCGCCGTTGCTACCGCAGCAACAGGAGCAGGAGTGGCTGCTGTCGTCGTCGACGCCGTTGTCGTGGCTGCTGCAGCGAGTGTCGCTTGCCCTGCCATGCTCGCGACGCTGGCGCGATGCGTGTGCACGCGACAACGGCGATGGTGACGACGCGGTGCTGCTCTTTCGACACGGTCGTCTGCTGCTCTGTGTGCCAGCAGACGAAGTGCGCTGTCGTCGCGTCGTCGTCGTGCCGACTGCCGCGCGGTGCTGCACCTCGCACGGATCGCTAACGCTGTACGCGACACATGCGGCAGCCACGTGCCCTGCTGACTGCTGTGCCTGCTGTCACGACCCGACGACGATGACGACGAGTGCTGCTGCTGCTGCTGCTGTGCGTGCTGTTGCTGCCGTGTGGACAGTCGAGGTGAGTGGCCGTAGTGCGGCAGAGTATGTCGACTATGTCGTGCGTGAGCATCGCGACGCGGCGGCGCACGCAGCCGATGTGGTGGTGCTGTCGCAGACGCACACACGCGCGCCCGCCACACGCACACGCAGCGCGACAAGGCGAGCCGCTGCCGCGGCGACGGCGATGACACGCGCGGACGTGTGGCTGCGTGTGGCGCAGCGTGGGCAGCTGTACGTGCGTGTGTGCGAGTGTGCGGTGGGCTGCGTACTCGTCGTGCAGGCGCAGCTGCGCCATGCCGCGGCGACGGCGGCGATGCGTGACGCACTCGTGTCCTGGCTCGACTGCATCACTGCCACTGTTTCGTAGTGTGTGTGTGTGCGTGCATGCGTGTGTGTTGTGTCGTAGGAACGTCTGCGTGCGTCGCTCTGTGTGTGTGTGCGTAGGCAGTTGCAGACGCTGTGCGTGTGTGTGCTTGTCATGTGTACGAGTAGAGTGTGTGCGACACACACACACACACACGCACACACACACACAGCACAGTTGCGACATATATACATATATACATGTGTAGCCATGACGGCGACACACAAGGCAGCAACGACGCCATGCCGTGCGGCGGTGTACTACCCACACGTGTGCAGTCACATGGTGCACACGGTGAGCACGCGAGGCGACATACACAGCGTCCTCGTCGTCGATGACGATCGGCTTGTGTTTATGACGAATGGCGAGCGTGTGGCCGAGACGACGCTGCGACGTGGTAGTGGCAGCAAGGATGGCGCAAACGGCGACAACAACGACACGTCGTCCTTTGTGCAATGCATCGCCTTGTGCTCGTTCACGGACGCAGCGGTGCGTGTGGCGGTGGCGACGGCCGCGGGCGTGCTGCTTTGCGAGCTCGACACGCGCAGCAACAGCCATGACGACGGCAGCGACGGCGACGGTAGCAGCTGTGATGAGGCAGTAGCAAGCGTGCTGCACTGCGCGCGTCGTGTGCGCTGTCGTGTCGTGACAGTGTGCGACGAGAGCGAGGTGGTCGTCACGCGCGCCTTGCCACGCCGCGCCGCTGCCACTGCCTCCGCTGCTGTGCACGACACGGACACTGCGACACCGCTGAAGGCGACGAGCACAACACACTATGTCGCAGACATGCGCTGCATGCGTCACCGTCGTCCTGACGAGGCAGCAGCAGCAGCGTCGTCGTCATTGTCGTCTGCACGTCGCACACACATACGCAGCAGCAGCAGCAACAGCAACTTTGTCACCACCACCATCACTGATGTCGACGTGCCCTGCGTACCACGTGTGCACGTGCGGACGTCGCGCGCCTGTGTACGTGCCATGTCGTTTGTGACGGAGACGACGTTGTGCCTTGTGTACGCGTGCGACGTTGTCGTCGTTGCGCTCGACTCGTGGCGAGGCGCAGAAGCAGCGACGCGGAGAGCGACACCGCACACGGCCAGCACACGCACAGCGTCGACGACGACGACGATGCGGAAGGTATACAAGGACGTGGTCGTGTGGCGCACGATGGGCGACTACCGATTGCTGTCTGTGTGTGACGTCAGTCGACACATTGCGCTCGCGGCGCAGTCGCCGCGCGTGGCGGTGTTTGTGTGCAAGCGTGTGCAGCCACGACATCACCGCCATCGACACACACACAAACGGCCGCTGTTGTTGCAGAAGCAGCAACAGCAACAACTATCGTACACGAACGATGACGATGACGATGACAGTAGCGACAGTGACGACGAGGGGGTTGGCGCTGACACTGCGCAGTGCACGATGCAGTCGACGCTGCTGTCTTGCTCGCGACAACGGCAGTCGGCACGCGAGCGTGACGCTGCGAGTGCGTCGACGACGCCGCTCTTTTCGCCCACGGTGGCGCCGATGAGTGCGTCACCGACGGCGTCATCCTCGTCGACGTCGTGGCAGCAGCAGCAGCAGCAATACGACGGCAGCGAGGACACGACAGCGGCAACAACAACAGCAGCACAAGATGATGAGCAGCGCACACGCCGTCGCACGATGTCTGCAGCAACGCGGCACGCAACAACGCCGCTGACGGCTGCACTCGGTGCGCATCGCGTGCAGCGGCTGCAGTGGCATCGCATCGCACTACAGACGCTGTTGTGTGTGACGTGTGCACGTGATGACGAGGCAAGCGATGCGTCTGTGATGCTCTACACGCTGCACATGTTGCCGCGCACGCGTGCATACAGCAACATCGTCACCACGGACAACGACAACAACAACAGCGACAGTGCTGCTGTTGCTGCTGATGCTGCGCAGGCGTCGTCGTTGTGGCCGCCGTGGCAGGTGTGTAGTAACGACATGCAACACCGCGTGCAGCTGTTGCTTTGTGCCGTTGTGCCATTGACGTACACACACCCTTCGCCGCTCACCACACCACCACCATCGCCGTCACAACAACAACAACAGCATCGCTGCTATCATCACACGCTACCACGCAGTCCGAGTACGGTGGCGGCGGCTGCGGCTGCCATAGGTGTGACCGACACGTGGGGTGCACAGCCACCGCCTGCCATCTCGCAGATGCTCACGCGGCTTGTGCCTGCTCATGCGTGTGCTACCACGGCATTGTCGTCAGCGCCTGCTGCTGCCGGTGCTGCGTGTTGTAGTGGTGCGTCGTCGGTCGCGTCACGCAGCAACACACTCGAGTTTGTGCACGTCGAGGGCGATGGCACGGTGCGCACATCAACGTATCAGCTCGGACAACAGCGTAACACGAGCCTGGCCACACAACGTGCACTCGGCACCGCGTGTGTCGCGCTGCTCGCCCCGTTGCTGCAGCGTCATGGTCGCTTGTGTGCAATGGAGGTGTTGCCCGCGTGGCGCAGTCGACGTGTCGAGGTGTGCAACAGCAGCAATAGTCGTGCGCTGCACAGTGCTGCTGTCCGCTACAACAGCCACAACAACAGCAGCAGCGGCAGTGGCAGCAGCAGCAGTCATCGCGGTGGAGCGATGCAGTACGCACGGCGCTATCGCCTCGTCGTCGGCTTCGTGTCGCGTGTGACGGCGGTGGTGCTTGTTGACCTAACAGCCACGCTGTGCCGTCTCGAGTGCTACGTGACGGCAGGCAAGCAGCCGCTGCGGTCGTTGTGCGGTGTGATGCCGCACACGGCGTCGGTTGCGGGCCGCAGCTGCAGTCGCCTTGTTGTCGGCCTGCTGGGCGCGTGCGATGACGAGGACGACACGGACAGGAGGAGCAGCAGTAGCAAGGACAGCGAGGACAGCAACAAGGCCAAGCACGATGACAGTGACACGCAGGCGAGCACCGCCACGTCCACGACGACGTCCTCGCATGCACAGGCGAGTGCGGATGGGTGGCTGTGTCGGTGCTGCAGTGGTGTGGCGCTGTTTGCAGAGCGTGACACAGTCCACGGCGGACGGTGTACGACGCTGCTGACGCTTGCACCCCTGCTGCTGCCGCCGCCGCAGCAGCACGAATGCACAGCGCACGACACGTCACGGCACGCAACGCCGACGCACATGGACGACCGCGTCGCGGCTGCGCGTGCGCACTGCGCCATTGCCGCTGCCGCCGTCGGCGCAGACGGCGTTGTCCTGCACATTGTTGTGCGGCTGCCGTGCAGCCGTGTTGTGGGCAGTGCACTCGTGCTGCTGCCTGCCGCTGAGGTTGACGGCATTGCTGCTGTGCAGAGTCGTCTGCGTGTAGGTGCGGTGCCACTGGCGGCGCTGCTGCACGCACACGTCCTCGCGTGCGCGATGGCGTCACTGCCACCGCAACAGCAACAACAACAGCAGCAACAGCAGCAGCAGTACAATCACTGTAGCTCAACAATAACAGCAGCAATGCAGCACGACGCGCGGCAAACGCTCGCGCGTGCCGCAGACGCTGTGACGTCGTCGCCGACGTCGGTGTACGTCCGCCTCGTCGCACCATGCGTACGCGCGCAGCACACGAGCAGCAACACGAGCGCGATGTCAGCAACAGCAGCGGCAGCATTATCGTTGTCTGCGTGCTCGTTGTGCTGCGTAGACGTGTATGCGCCGCTGCTGCCGTCGCGCCGCGTGCACGCGTGTGTGTGTGACGATGTGGACGCGATTGCGGCAGCGCTGCGCGACGATGCAACAGCGCTGCTGCCGCCATCGTCATCGTCGTCGCTGCTGTTGTCGCTGCACATTGTCTCTGCCACGGCAGTGCTGCTCGTCAACAATGACCTTGTTGTCGGTGTCATTGTGCAGTGCGACACGGATGACAAGGATGGTGCATCGTCCGCGCCCTCGTTGTCCTTGTTGTTGTTGTACGGCTACGCGGCCGTGCAGTCGATGCAAGAGCAGCACCGCGCACTGCGACTGGAGCGTGTGCTGCCGCACACGACCCACTGCTGGCTTGGTGCACGCGGCGATGTGGTGGTGTTGCGCTGTCCTCCACGTCGTCATGGCAGTGGTGGCGGTGATGCGTATGTGCAGCGTTGGCTGCGCTGCTATCCTCGCGACGATGGCGATGGCACCTATCACTACACACTCGATCATCACTGGTTGTCTTTGTCGACAAGGCGAATGCAACAACAGCAGCAACAGCAGCAGCAGCAGACACAGTCACATCAGCAACTGTCCTTGCTGCCATCGTCTGCGCGCGTGTACAATGACGATGCGGACAGCGTCACGGACGCGCGCACCGAGTGCGTGACTGCCATCACGGCCATGCCCGCGTCGTCGGCAGCGTGCACACGTTGTCACAGCCGCCACGACAAGAGCAGCAGCAGCAGCAGCAGCAGCAACGGTGCGCACACCACACTTGTCTACGCGACGAGTGCGTGTCGTTGCGTGTACATGCAGTGTGTGCCCTTTGTCGCCGCCGCTGCAGCGGTGACGACGGCAACGAGCACCGTGACGGCGGCAACGACACCGACAGCGTCGCCGCCGCCTTCGCCGTCTGACACGGCGCGTCAGCCGCTCTGCTGCATTGCCGCAACAACAGCAGCAGCAGCGGCGAACAACAGCAGCAACACCAGCACGGCCCCTCTTGCTGACGCCACTGTTGTCGCGCCAGCTGCGACGACGACGTTGCAGCTGTGTGCACCTGCCGTTGTGCAGACGCACATTGACGTTGTCATGCAGCTCGTCGGCATGGCACGCTGGGCGGTGCTGCGGACGTTGTTGCAGCGCATCGCCGAGGCGGCAGCACAGGCGTTGCACGAAGACGACGACAGCAACAGCAACAGCAGCAGTGACGACGATGACAAGCACACACGACAATGTCGCGCTGGCATCAATGTGTGCGGTAGCAGCAACAACAGCAGCAGCACTGCACGCGAGCTAGCGCACGAGTTGTGCGCAGGCGTTACCCTACGCAGCATACGAGCGACAAGGACAGCGACAGCGCCACCGTGGCTACGCATACGGTCGCTTCCGCTAGACGGTGCCGAGGTGGCGGCTGCGGTGGCGGCGAGCACGGCACGCAGTGACGCAAGCAACAGCAGCAGCAGCAGAAGCAGCAGCAATGCAGACAGCTTAGCTAGCGTGTTCGCCGGCGAGAAGGCGCGTGTGCTGACGGATGTGGTGCAGCTGCTGCCACGTGTTGTGCTCGCGGGTGTGACGCGCCACGAGCAGCTCGGCTTGCTGTGCGTTGTCGAGGCACTGCGTGTGGCGGCGCAGCTGGCGTGCAGCGTGGACGAGGCGGCGGCGCGCTTCTACCTCTACCACAGGCTGCGCATGCTGCGTCGTCGTCTGCATCTGCTCGAGGCACACGAGACGACGACGGCCGCAGCTGTGACGAGCAGGACGCATGACGGCAGCGACGGCAGCAGCGGTGGCGCTGACGATGCGCTGTCGATTCTTGCGTTTGAGGAGGCGCGTGTGGCCGCGCGCACCGTGGCGACGGCGCATTACCTGCTGATGGCCATGTCCGACTCGCAGGGTGTGATGTTGACACAGCTGTTTGTGCACGACGTGGTCACTGCCGCGACGACAACGACGTCAACGACGACAGCAGCCGCACCGATGCCAGCGACGACGTTGCGCGGCGATGTGAGCGGGGCGGGCGCCACACTCGCGCAGCTGCCGCCGCTGACGTGGGAGCAGGTGGCGGCGGCGGGTGTGGCGTATTGGCTGCGCGCGACGCCGCCGCTGCGCGAGCTCGCCGAGCGCGTCGCGCGGACGCTCTTCGCGCGCACCCGCGACGTCACCGCCTGTGCGCTCTTCTTTGTCGTCGCACGGCGCACAGGCGTGCTGGCGGCGCTGTGCCAATCGCTGCACAACACTCGTCTGCACGCCTTCTTTGCGCGCGATTTTGTGCAGTGCGCAGCACACCGCGCGGCGGCCTCGGCGAACGCGTTCGCGGCGCTCGGTAAGGCGATGCCGCTCTACGCCGCCGCCTTTTTTGTGCTCGCGGGCGATGTGCGCGCGGCGGTGTTGGTGCTGCTGCAGCGCGTGCACGACCCGTCGCTGGCGTTGTTTGTGTTGCGTTGTGCACACGTCGACGACGGCGCACCTGGTGCGGCGACAGCAACGGCAGGAGAGGGCACGTTGCATGACGAGCTCGCGTGGTATGCGGCGCAGCGTTGTGCAGAGGCGGCGACGTGTGGTCCACTGACGCTGTGGGAGGAGGCATGTCTGGCGTGGCTGAGCAGTGACAAGAGCACAACAAGCACAACAAGCACAACAACAACAACGCCAAGGCACACGACACTGCCATTGCGTGTGCGCGCACTTCGGCGTCTTGCCGCGCACCCGACTGGCCTGCCAGAGGTGCTGTGTGCGCTGCGCTACGCACGTGCACATGTGCAGTCGCTCGCGGCCTACCGCGACGCCGTCCTGTCACCCGCACGTGAACTCGTCTGTGTGCTGCGCCTCGGTCGCTTTTGCTTTGCGCGTCGTCTGCTGTTGTGTAGTGCGCTGTACTATGGCGAGGCGTGTGTGCTGCTGCAGACGTGTTTGTCCCTTGCACACGACAAGGCGGCCAACGCCGCGCCGACGACGAGCAACGGCACTGCACCACGACGCGGAGGAGAGGATGGTGCTGCAGCAGCAGCCACCGCAGCATTGCGAGCAGCGCCAGCCATTGCCGCGGACGTCAACACGGGCACACTTGTCTTTCGCGGCTTCGACGACGACGACGACGACGACGCTGGCACGCAGTCGGGGACGACGGCAGCGGCAGCGCACGACGACGTCGACAAGGGCGCCACGTGTGCAGTAGCAGCGAGCAATGACGACAACGACGATGACGAGGACGATGCGGTGCGTGTGCCGGTGGCTGTTGTCGATGCGGTGCGTGCAGAGAGCGAGTATGTGACAGCTAGCATGCAACGACAGCACTGCAGCAGCAGCGACAATGATGACGTGAAGGACGGCGACGACAGCTATGCTGCCACCGTGACAGCGACACCTGACGACGCGGATGACGACGATGACGAGGATGCTGCGCTGTATTGCCGTGTTGCGGACGTTTTTCTGTGCATTGCACAAGGCGCACCACTGACGGCGTGTGAGCTCGCGCTGACGGCGCTGTTGCAGCATGTGTGGCGTGCGCTATCGTACGTCACTGTCGTGACAAGCAACCGCAGCAGCGGTAGCGACGACACGGTGACGACGACGATGACAGGCGACACGGCCACGGCAGCGTTGTCCTCGCAGGTGCACTTGACGCACACACTGTACATTGCACTGCTGCACCTCGTCTTTGCTGACGTGGCAGCTCGCACACACAACGCGGCCCTCGCCACGGCGCTGTTGCAAACGCCGGTGCACCTCTCACAGCTGCGTGCGTGTGTGCAGCCGACCGCGACGAGGCCGCGGCGATGTTGTCGTGTGCACCCTGTCGTTGCCTTTGTTGCGGTGCTGCTGACGCGTCTGTGCGCGCAGTCGCCGTCGTCGCCGCACACGCGCGTGCACAGCGAGGCGACACACGCGGACGCGCACGTCGACGTCGACGACCGTGACAGGACACAAGAAACGCCGCAGCCGTCGTCGCCATTGTCACCGCAGCTATCAGCTGGTGACGTGCACGACGGCGGTGTATGGCAGGCGCTCGTGACGGCAGTGCAAGCCGAGACACGTCAAGAGCAGCAGCAACAGTTGCAGCACACGAGCAGTCATGCAGACGTCTACAAGAACGAGAAGGCGGCAGCAGCCGCCGCCTCGCCTGCGCACGCAACAATACGTGGCCGTGTCGTGTCTGCGCTCTTTGCGTGGGCAAGCTTGTGTGTTTGTCTGCGCGTGCGTGCGGCACTGCGTCACGCAACAAAGGTCGACCTCGCCGTACACACACCCACGACGCAATTGGCCATTGCCGCCGGTCTGCTCGACGTTGGCGCAATGACAAGTGAGCACGCTACGGCTACAGCTACAGCTTCTGCAGCTACAGCTTCTGCAGCTACAGCTGCTGCTGCTTCTGCCACCACCACAACAGCGGCAAGAGGAGCAACGGCTGCAGTGCTGCGTGATGCGTTTAGCATGCGTCATCGCCTGGCACGTCGTCTGCTGCATGGCGCCGCGCTGCTGTACGTACACGGACGTGTGGCCACACTCGCCGAGGAGCTGCACGCACACGGCAGCGTCTTGTGTGACGTACAGCAGCAACAACCATGCGACGGTGCAACAGACTGCGTCTCGTGTGATCCCAATGGCTACCTGATGGAAGCCGAGCGCACCTGTGCGCACGTCGCCTGTGTTGTCTACACGATGCTGACGTCATGCGTGGACGAGGCAGTGGCTGCAGTTGCACACAACAACAGCAACAACAACAGCAGCAACAACAGCAGTGCAGTCTTCTTTGTAGACGCGACATGTGTCACGCCACCGGCGAGCCGCAACGAGGACGTGTCGACGCTGCTACTCGAGCTATGTGTGGCGCACGTGACAATGGCCTATGGTGACGACAATGACGACGCGGTTGTCGACGACGACGACGACGACGAAGACGACGGTGGCAGCAGCGACCGCCGCGTGTGCTCGCCGCCGCCGCCGTCACGTGTGACGACAGCGCTCGTCACGACGCTGTCCACGTACACCTCGTCGACAGTGTCATACGCACGTCTGCTCGCACAACTAGCGAGCCACGACACGGTAGCGCATCGCAGCCGCGCGACTGCCACGACGTCGACGACACGCGCGAGCACAGCAACGGCGTCACTGACGCAGCTGCAGCTGCCGCCTGCTGCTGTGACGTCCGCCACCACCGCGTCAGCAACAGCAGCGTCCGCGCTAGCAAGCGGCGATGACGCGCTGCACACACGGCTGTGCCGCAGTCGTGCCCTCGCCACGATGGAGGCGTGCTGGCTGCGACGTCACCACACACACCTCTCACTGCGTCTGCTGCTGCTGCAGCGTATGTTGCACTCGTCACCCTCCCTACTCGCACCCTCGACGACGACGACGTCGTCCTTGTCATCGTCAGCTACAGCTACAGCAGCAGCAGCAACAACGGGTGCGGTGGCTGTGTACGACACGGACGTCACGACATTGCACCACTGCACCCACCCCGTCTGCAGCGTCGCCTATGATGGCACGAGCTGTGACAGTGTCGTGTGGAGCAGTGAACGTGGCACGGAGGTGAGTCACGGCTACCACGAGCTACTCGCGGGCGACAATGAGGAGGTGTTGCACGAGCAGCTCGCCGAGCGCAACGCCGCCACGACGGCGTTCACGCAGAGCCTGTGCGCACAGTCGCTGCACTACGCCAACAGCAACACGACAGGCCGTGCCCCTGTGTCGGCGGCGGTTGCCGAGCACGCGCGTGTGCTGGCGGCACGACCTCTTGCCAACATGGCGGCCAACACACGCCTTGCTGCACACCCACACTTGCCCTTTTACCTCGCCGCGCAGCACGACGGCTGCGTCGACTTGTACCCCTTTGCGTCGAGTGTGTGCGTCGGCAGCTTCGCCTGTCCACGCGGCAGTGCGCCCGTGACGCGGGCGGCGTACACGGCGGGTGGCTATGTGTTTGCGGTCGGGCTGTACGATGGCTCGATTGTGGGCTGGCGCTTTGCGGGCGGTGGCGGCAACACGGCAGCGACAGCAGCGACAACAGCAACAACAGCAACAACGTCAGCGTATAACAGCAGTAGCAGTAGCAGCAACAGCCATCGTGTCGCAGAGGCAACAGCGCCACTCTTTTACGTGACGCGTGTGTTTGCCGAGGGCGGTGTGCGTGCTGTGCTGTTTTGCGGCGAGCGCAGCTCGTATGTGTGCGCCGTCGGTGTCGTGTCAGACGTGTCACTTGCATGCCGTGCGGCGGCAGGCAACATGTCGTGCGCCAACGTCGGCAACAACAGCAGCGGCAGCGGTAATAATGACAGCATCGGCAGCAGTAGCAGCGTGCATGGTGCACGTGCGCACCGCAGCTGCCACGATGCGGCGTCGACAGCGACGCCGTCGTGGTGTGCATTGCTCCTTATCGACACGCTGTTGCTGACGTCCTCGTTGTTGCCATGGTCAACAGCGGCAGTGGCAGGCGACGGCAGCAGCAACGGCACTGCTGCTGCTGCTGCTGTTGCGCGTGCCATTGTGGTGCACTGCGTGTTGCCCTTTGTCGCACAGCACGCCGTCTATGTGCGTTCGCTTGACGGTGTATTGTGCGTTTCGGCCGGCGGCCTGGCGGCGCTGTACGACTTGTCACGTGGTGCGCTGTACATGGTGGCCGACGTGACGCTCGACGACGCACTCGCGCAGGTGTCAGGGTCGTCCTTGTTGCCGTGTGGCAACGGCAACACGACCACAACGACAACATCGTCGCGTAGTGCAGCACGCAAGAGCAGCAGCAGCAATGCGCACGTGGTGGTTACGTGCGTCACCGCGAGCCCGTACGACGACCTCGTTGCCGTTGGCACGTCACACGGCGCGGTGCTGCTGCTGTCGTCACGCGCCATTGCTGCATACGCACGACGTGATGCGCGGCTGCGTCGTCGTCGTCATCGTCGGCAACAAGGCGGCGGCGGTGGCGAGGGGTACAGCAGCGAGGGCGGCTGCGGTGCTGTTGGCGGCTGCAGTGCTGCTGTTGGCTGCAGTGGTGCGTATGAGGTGTGCCTGGCAGACTTGCAGAGTGGTCGTTACTCGGTGACGGCGGCGACGGGCGTCGCGTCAAGCGCGCGTACACGTGCGAAGCGCGGCAGCGTGCGTGCGGGTGCGCCGGCCGACGACGTGGACAAGGGCGCCGCCGTGCGCAGCCGCGACGCGCACGACGGCGTGGGGTCGGTGTTTGTCGCGACGTCGATGACGCGTTGCGTGGCGCTGTCGTCACCGGTGCAGGACGTGCTCTTTGCGCCGTCGGTGCTGCTTGCCGGCTTGCAGAGCGGCAAGGTGGTCGCTGTCACACTGCTCGCTCGTGGCCTGCGTGCGTGTAGCGAGCGATGACGTATGTATACGCATACATGTGTGTGTGTGTGTGTGTATGTATGTGCACACAACACGGTGCCATGTGTGCATTTGTTTCGTCGTACTTGCGTTGTTGCGGTACGTGATCGCGACACACACACACACACACACAGTAGATGCGACGGTGTGCGCGACTGTGCATTGGCGCCGAGGGCGACATCTTCACCTCGCGCGTGAAGGATGCGCGTTACCTGCAGCATCGCCTGGCACTGCTAGGCAAGAGCGAGCCCGGCTTTGCGCCCCGACGCATGACCGATGAGGAGGTGCAGCGCTTTCAGACGTCGCTCGGCTCGGCTGAGGCGCTGTTCAACAAGCAGGCGGGGGCGATACCGACAAATGTCGTCGACGAGGACACGGGTCGTGTCATTGGCAGCACACAACCCGTGCCCACGCGCTACGGTGACTGGGAGGTCAACGGTCGCTGTACCGACTTTTAGTAGCCACCGCCGCAGCCGTGTGTGTATGTGTGTGATGTGTTGTCACGTGTGCAGTGTGGTGCGTGCGTGTCTATTGTGCATGCATTGTCTGTATGGTGTTTTTTTTTGTTGTTGTTGTTCGCTATGCTGTGTCGCCCTGCCTTGCCTGCTTACCATCCTTGTTGTAGTGTTGGCGTGTGTGTGTGTATTTACACAAACACAAACAAGCTGCATTGACGTACGCACAGGCGCACAGCGAGGCGTGTGTGTGTGTGCGTTTGTGCGCGTCTGTCGCTTACTGTAGGCACTGTAGTGCGTGTTGACGTGCGTGCGCGTGTCACGTGCAAAACAACAACAAACAACAGCCAGCTACAGCTGCTGTTGTACACATTCACACCCTCCCTTCCGCCTTGCGCGTAGGCAACGTTCATCGCCACGTCGTGCCACGGGGGTGCACGACGCAATGACGATGCAGCTCTTCAACTTTGGTCACCCGTGCGAGCATCAGCTGCGACGCACATGCATTGGTGGCACAAGCTGTCCGCTGCACGGCTACCCGGACATGTGGTGCTGCAGCTACATCAAGGGCAAGATCAACTTCAAGCGTGACAAGCCATGTGAGGGGCCGCGCTGTCGCTGGGGCTTTAGTCATCCGACACAGACACAATTTGACGCCGTCACGCAGGTGCTGAACGAGTCGCGTCCGATTGCAGCCAAGCTCGACGACGCCGACGACGCCGACTTGTTGTCCTTTCACATTGACAATAGTCACACGGTCGACACGGTGTACTGCGCCCTGCACATGATGCGTCAGCCACCTAGCTTGTGCTCGCGACGTGTTGGGCAGTTGCTGGCGTACGCGGCGGTGCGCACGGGCGAGGCCAAGGTGTTTATGCAGCTGCTGAAGACGATGAAGAAGCCGGTCGATGGCTACATTCTGGGCGCGTATGCCTACCTCACACACGGTGCAGCACAGCAGCAGCAACAAGCTGCCGCTGCTGCTGCGGGTGGTGGTGGTGGTGCGGCGGCGTTGCTGTCGTCGAGTGCGGGCGCCGCAAACGGGCAAGGCGGAGCGGCAGGCAACAACAGCAACAATGGCAGCAGTAGCGGCAACAAGAGTAGCAAGAAGAATAGTCACAACAACAATGCAAGCAACAACAACAGCAGCAACAAGCGCGATGACGTGGCCGAGGAGCTGAAGCACGACATGGTCGACTTGATGAACGCGGCGCTGAGTCAGGGCGGGCACCTTGTCGACCGCGACGACCAGCATCTGCTGCAGGCTGTCTTTGTACAAGCCCTGCGGTCACAGCAAAAGAGCAGCAAGAAGCGTGGCGAGATGCTCGAGGCGGCGCTGGCGAAGTTTGGCAACCGGCAGGCGCCCAAGCAAAAGGCCACGGCAGCAAAGAAGGCCGCCGCCGCCGCCGCCGCCGCCGCCGCCGCCTCGGCAGCAACGACAACGAATGCTGCAGCCACGACAAGCAGTAGTAGCAGTAGTAGCAACACAGCCACCCCGCCGCCGTCGACTGCGAAGCATGGCGCGACAGCCGCAAACGGCAACGCGAGCAGCGGCGGCGGTGGCAGTGACGCGACAGGTACACAGGCAACACGCCGCGGCATTGGCAGTCACAACAATAGTCGCAAGGACAGTGACGACGCTGCTGTTGCCGACGCTGCCGACGACGCTGCCGACGCTGCCGACGCCGAGAACGTCGACGACGCCGACGAGCACGCCACGGACGTCGCGGATGGTGAGATGAGCAGTGAGGCGGTGGCGACGGGGAGCAACGGCACACTACACAAGCGACGTGTGCCGTCGTCAGCGTCGAACGCAAAGGCAACGGGCACGTCATCTGCGGCAGTCACAGCTGCCAGCGACAACACAACGGCAGCAACTACTGCTGCTGCTGCTGCTGCTCCCGTCGCCGCCGGTCACGGCAAGTTACTGCCGCCGCTGCCAACAACAGCAGCGTCATCGTCGTCGTCGTCTGCAACAACAACGCACCACACACGGCGCACCGGCGCGGTAGACGGCCAAGCAACGACAATCATGCCGCCTCTCGCCACGACAGCGCCTGCCACACCCGAGCACGCGTCTGCGTCACTCGCCGCAACAACAGCAACGGGCGCGCGACATCAGCGCAATGGCAGCAGCAGCAACAGCACAGCCGCGACGACGACGACGACGACGTCGGCACAGGCGACGCCGCGTGCGAGCGGCAAGCCACCCAAGTCACCTGGCGGCCACCACGCCGCTGCCGCACCACCACGCAATCATAGTAGTAGCAACAACAACAACAGTAGTAGCACAAGTGCAGCAGCTGCAGCGGCGAGCTTGGCAGGCCACGGTAGCAGCAGCAGCAGCAATGTCACACCACGCAACTCGTCGGCAAAGACGAGTGATGCGACGACGCCGATGACGGCCACGACGCCGCACGAGCATGTGTATGTCACGAGCAGCCGTGGCGGCAGCAGCAGCAGCAGCCGCAGCACCCCCGCGGGCGTTGCAGGTACTGCTGCTGCCGCGACGGCTGCTGTTGTGCACGTCGAGGACAGCAAGCGCAATGACGATGGCGACAGTCACGCAAGCGGCAGCGGCGATGTGTTGCTGCAGCCGCACATGCCCGCTGACGCACATGGTGTGACGACGTCCTTGCCGGTGCTCAACGAGGCAGCCGCAGCCGCCATGGCAGCAGCGCCTGTAGGCGGCGGCTACGAGGACAAGGGTAGCGGCTGCAACGGTAGTGGCGGTGTGCATGTACACGAGGTGGCGGTCGTACAACAACAACAAGAGCAGCAGCAAGCGACGATGGCAGTAGTTGACGGTCATGACGAGTATGCTGACCCGACCACCACGGCAGCAGCAACTGCAGCAGCAGCACTCTGTGACACCCATGAGCCACCGCTGTGCTCACCGACGCAGATGTTGATGCTGATGCCGCCGTGTGTCAGTGGCATCACACGCATTGCACACGTTCGCGCTGCCCTGCCGCGCAGCAACACATACGAGCCGTTGCGCTGTGACTTGCCGCTGCCTGATGTGTTCATTCTTGGCGGACAGTTTGCCCTCACACCCGCCCTCGCGCACGCGGCCCCGCTCGGCCTCGCGAGCACAGACAAGGCGGCCACGGCAGCAATGCTACACGCTGCGGCTGCTGCAGCAGCAACAGGTAGTGGTGGTGGTGTGGTGCCGTTGCCGCCACACGAGTATAGCAACGATGGTGACCTGGCCGTCAGCCAGCATGTGCCGTATGCGACGGCGACGACGGCGAGTGCGGCTGCCATGGCCGCAGCCGCCACAACGTCGCAGGGCGTGACGACCAAGTTGATGCCTACGCCACCGCCACTCGCCGCCGTCGCTGCAGCATCGCAGCCTTTTGACGCGGCTGCGGCTGCGGCAATGGGCAATGGTGTGTGTGGCCATGGTGATGGTGGTGATGGTAGTTGTGCTGTCCTGCCCGCAGACGCGTTTGCTGTCATGTCACCACAACAGCATCTGCACGAGCGACGTGTGGCAGGCACACCGCCCGTGATGAATGGCGCCATTGGCAACAACAGCCACAATGACAAGAGCAATCATGGAGGCAGTAGTGGCATGGTGACCTTGTCGTCGCCGTCGCCGCTGCCGCCATCGCAGCCGCTGCCGCCGTCGTCAACAGCAGCAGCAGCAGCAGCGGCAGCAGCGGCGACGTCAGCAACAATGACTGCGATGCCGACGACGTCACACGCGGGGGTGTTTAGCAACCATGCCTTTGGCAACTTGACGTACGAGGCCGTCTTTGACAACCTCGACGCGGCGGAGCTGTTCAAGGACTTTGCGGACACGTGGGCCAACTAGCATGTATGCTGCATTGTGTGTGTACGTGTGTGTGTGTGTGTGTGTGTGTGAATGAGTTGTGTGTGTATGTGTGTGTGTGTGTATGTGTATGTGCGACAGATGTTGTGTATGTGTGACAGATGTTACATGTGTGTATATGTGTGTGTATGTGTGCTTGTGTGTGTATGTGTGCTTGTGCTGCGCTCATGTTTGCACACACACACAGCTCTATAACAATGTCTCTATGTGTGTGTGTGTGCGATAGATGTGAAGATTGTGTGTGTGTGTGATGATGATGATGCGTTTACATGCTGTATGCGTGCGCGCGTGTCGCTACGCTGGAATATGACGTGACACGAGAGTGACACGATGCAACCTCGATGACTTATATGCTACATGCACGTGCATGTGTGTGTGTGTGTGTGTGTGTGACTTGGCAGATGACAACAGAGCTTGTATGTGCGTTTGTGCGTCTGTGTGTATATGTGTGTGTGTATTTGTATGGTGTACTAGAGCAACGCATGCATGCGCGCAACCACGCAAGCAACGCATGCATGCGAGTACTTGCAATGACACAATGCGTATGTCTGTCTGTGTCTGTGTGTGTGCACACTTCACACGCTCTATGACGCCGTATGTCGTTTCACTTGCATGCTGCGAGTGCAGCACACGCGCGAGACGACTAGCCACAAAGTCAGACATACACTCACATTCATACATACATACATACTTCACGCGAGACACGCAGGCGAGGCAGCAGTCATGAGCTACTATGGCGATCAGGACCGTGGCGGTGGCTACGGTGGCGGCGGTGGCTACTATGGCGGTGGCGGTGGTCATGGCATGGGCGGCCGCTACGGTGGCAGCAGCAGCGCACTCGGCGCCAACTTGCGCACCATCAACTGGGACGACGTCAAGAAGGTGGCGACGGAGTGGAACTTTTACAAGCCACAGCAGCAGCGTAGCGAGGCGGAGATTGCGCAGTGGATGCGCGAGAACAGCATCACCATCTATGGCGAGCGTGTGCCGCAGCCAATGCTCGTCTTCTCTGACCTCGTCGCGCCCGACGCGATACATCAGTGCTTCGTCGACGCCGGCTACACGACGCCGACGCCGATTCAGTCGGTGGCGTGGCCCATCTTGCTCAACTCGCGCGACATTGTCGGCGTGGCCAAGACGGGCAGTGGCAAGACGATGGCGTTCATGATCCCTGCCGCGCTGCACATCATGGCGCAGCCACCGCTGCAGCCTGGCGACGGCCCCATTGCCCTCGTCCTCGCGCCCACACGCGAGCTGGCGTTGCAGATTGAGCAAGAGACGCGCAAGGCGCTGTCGCGTGTGCCGAGCATCATCACGACGTGCGTGTACGGCGGCACACCAAAGAACACGCAGCACCGCGCACTGCGCGCTGGCGTGCACGTGTGCATCGCGACGCCTGGGCGACTGATTGACCTGCTCGAGATGCAGTCCACGAACCTGCTGCGTGTCACCTACCTCGTCCTTGACGAGGCCGACCGCATGCTCGACATGGGCTTCGAGGACCAGATTCGCAAGATTTGCTCGCAGATTCGCACCGACCGGCAGACGCTCATGTTCTCGGCGACGTGGCCGCGCGAGATTCGCGACTTGGCGGCGACGTTTCAGCGCGACTTCATTCGCGTCCACGTCGGCAGCGAGGAGCTGCTCGCGAACAGCGATGTGCGCCAGCACGTCATCGTCGTCGGCGAGTATGACAAGGACCAGAAGCTCGAAGAGGTGCTGCGCGCCGTCGGTGCACGTCGCACGCTCATCTTTATGAAGACGAAGCGGTCGGCGGACATGCTGTACACACGTCTGCGCAACGTGGTGCGGCAGACGGTGCTCGTCATACACGGTGACAAGGAGCAGGCGAATCGCGACTATGTCATTCAGCGCTTCCGCAACGATGACCACGCCATCCTTGTCGCCACTGACGTTGCGGCGCGTGGCCTGGACATCAAAAACCTTGACGTGGTCATCAACCACGACTTGCCCACTAACATTGAGGACTATGTGCATCGTATTGGTATGTTGACGCATTTCCGTCTGTGACGCAAGCACACACACACACACATATGTGCATATACACTTGTGTATGTGTGTATGTGTGTGTGTGTGTGTGTGCTTGCCATGCAGCGGTGTGTACATGCGCCCCTGAAAAGGCGCACTGCGTGAGTCGCAACAGTTTGTTTTGTACCGTTTTTTGTCTATCGTCGTGCATGCGCGAGTGTACATGTGTGTGTGCACTGATGTACACACACACGTACGCACGCGCATGCACGTCGACCCCTCCCACGCACCTCTCCCCTGCAGCATGCATACGCAACACGCACGCGCGTACGCGTATACGCTCACAGACGTGTATGCATATGTGCGTGTGTCGTCGCGGTTGCTGCTGCACCACCCCTCCCTGCTCACCTCTCTCTCCGACTGCGCACACCTCTCTCTCGCGCGCGTGCTCTCGACAAGCGCACACACACACGCGCGTGACGCGCATGCGCGAGGGCAAGGCGCGACAAGCACACGACACGCGCGCACAACACGCACACACACGTAGCACACACACGTAGCACACACACAAACACACACACACATGCGTAGTTTTGTACATTGTTTTTGTAGTAGTGATGCACATAGCCTGCTAGCCTGCACATCCTGCTCGCTTTTTTGTTTTTCGTCTTGTACTTTGTTGTTACTGCAATTCTCATCTCACATTCCTGTTGTCCTTGTCGTTGCTGTTGTCGTTGTCGTTGCTCGTTGGCGCTGACTCTTGTCTGCGACTGCGTGCTTGTACGTTGTCTCGGCCTGGCCTATTGTTGTACACGTGTGTGTGTGTCTGTGTGTCTGTACATATGTGTATACATGTATATGTATACACTTACTCATGTACGTATGCAAACACACCTTCCTCACACACACACGCGCGCATGCACGCAAACGCAAACGTACTCGCGCACGCTTATCGTTGTGTGTGTGACACGCGCTGCGCTACGCCGTGTCTACATGTTTGCATACATGTGTTTGCACGTGTGTATGTACTCGCATACATGTGTGCAAACATATCATGCACATATGCACTCACACACACACACGTACACACACACACACCCGCTCGTTCGCTCGTGTGTGTGCTTTCGTGTCTGTGCGTACATATGTGTGTATGTGTGTGTGCTCGCGTTGTTGTTGTTGTCGCGTGTCGTGTGCTTGTCGCGCCTTGCCCTCGCGCATGCGCGTCACGCACACGCATGCACGAAAACAAACAAAACGCACACACGCACGCACACATTACATGTGCAACAACGGTGCACGTGCGCGCACACGTGATGCGTAACACCAACAATATCGACATCACGCGCTCTCGTACGTACGTACACACACACACACACGTACGCACGTGTGCTCTCTGTGACTATTTGACCTACACATACACGCTCAGGACGCACGGGACGTGCTGGCAAGACGGGCGATGCGTACACGTTTGTCAGCAACATGGACCCACCCAAGACACTGCGCGACCTTGTTGACCTCATGACACGCGCCAACCAGACCGTGCCACCTGAACTACACGCGCTGTGCTCGGGTGGCGGTGGTGGCTACGGTGGCGGTCGTCGCGCCGGTGGTGGCTACGGTGGTGGTCGTGGCGGCTATGGCGGTGGTGGCGGCTATGGCGGCTATCGCGGAGGCTATGGCGGTGGTGGCGGCTATGGTGCTGGTGGCAGCAGCAGCGGTGGCGGCTATGCGGGCAGTGGCGGCTATGGCGGCGGCTACGTCGGTGCGAGTCCGTACACGGGCGGTGGTGCGAGCGGCTATCGTGCCTATGGCAACTATGGCAGTGGCAGTGGCGATGCGCCGTACGCATCACAGGCCACCGGGGCAGCGCCTACCAGCACTGCTGCCACGGCATACTATGGAGGTGCAGGCGGCAGCAGCAGCAGTGGCAGTGGTGGCGGTGTGGCACCACCGGCACCGCTTTCGGCCGCGTCTGTACATCCCATGCGATCACACGTGCCGGGTGGCTACGCGGCACAATCGTCACCGCCCGCAAGCGGCAGTGGCGGCAGCAGCAGTGCTGCAGATACGCGACCGATGCCGCCGGCACAAGCACGTCACGAAAGCTTTTCGCCATACTAGTGTGTCGTGTGCATAAACGCGCGCACACACGCGCATATATAAACATTATTGCATACAGACATGGTGTATGTGTGTGTGTGTGTGTGATGTGTAAGAGCGATATGTGTGCGCATGTGTGTACACGTAAGCAGATGCCACAAACAGTAAACAAACACGCGAGTGTGGTCATAAGTCGATGCCGTAACACGAGGCAGCGTTAACACATGTGGTGTATGTTTGTGTGTGTGTATGTGTGTCTGTGTACAACGCGGTGCGGCGACGATAGACGAGCATGCAGCGCAGTGTGTGTGTTTGTTGGGCAGTAGTGGGCGACGACTGCGTAAAGCGTAAGCAGTAGAAGAGAGTACGCACACACATATACATACCGTGCTGGAATACATGTGCACGCGTCTGTGACTGCGTTTGTGTTCATGTCTTTTTGTGTGATGTTGTACTGCGTATGTGTGTTTGCAACGTACAAGCACGTGTATGTATGTGTGTGTACATACACGCGAGCAGATGCTGCACCTGCATGCACGCACACCCTTCCTTGCTTGTATAGCGTAGTGACGCGACGTGTGTGCGACGGCCGTGACTGCACGCATGTGGCTGCTGCTGGCCGTGTGTGCAGCGGTGCTGTACGGCACGCTGTACAACTTTGGCAGCCTGTTTATGTCGCTTGTGCTTGTGCAGGTGGTCGAACGACGCAGTGCTCGCTTTGGCTTTGCCAGCTGCTTTGCCCTGTCAACAGCGTCGCTCGCGACGGCGCTGTGCAGTGCCGCGATGGAAAGCGGACACCTCGCCTGGCTGCATCGTCGTCTCTTTGCCTGTCGCGACGCGGGCGACGGTGGCGCAAACGGCGCAGGCCACAGCAGCTGCAGTCATCGCGCACAGACGCGTTTCTTCCACGTCCTCTTCGCGGGCTGCCTCGCGCTGCTGCTACTGCACGTGCTGCTCCTCTGCCCAGTGCTGCTGCTGCGCCTTGTGGCACAGGGCGCGTTGCAGCGCACGCGACACAGCGCGCTGCTGCGTGGCCTGTTGCGTCGTCGTCGTCGACACGCGCATGTGCACAAGGACGCACGTCGGCAGCGCACGATTGTGCGTGTGCTGGTGCGTGGTGCGATGGCGCTGTTGCTGCTGTTGTGCTGTGCACTCGTGTCACTGCGGCTGCTGTCCCGCACGACGTCGATTGCGATGACAACAACAACAACAGCACGCTGGCAAATGCGCAGTCACGATGTGTGGCGCACGTTGACGGTGTGGCTGCGCGCAGGCTTGCGCGGTGTGCACGTTGTTGCACTGCAACTTGTACACACGGCAACGACGCTGCTGCGTCTGCCGAGCGAAGTGGCACTGCGGTCTGCGACACGGCAGGCACACACGCAGACGACGACCGCGTCAGCAGACGCGGCAGCAGACGGCGCAGCGTGGGCGCGACTGTCGCCGCTGACACAGCTGCTGTGTCTGCTGACGGCGCGCGTAGCGACGCTTGGCGTGGCGCTCGCGGGCCTGCTCGCGGGCTACGCGGCGTACGCGGCGCCGTACAGCTACTGTGTGCCGTACCTGTACTGGTCCTCGCGCGAGGCGAGGGTGCGGCATGCGCTGCGGCTGCTGACGCAACGGCAGCGCTACGTACTCGAGCTGTACACGACGAAGCAGCGCCGCATCGCCTCTGAGGCGTACCGCGCGTCGCTTGCCATTGCCGCACTCGAGCAACAAGCAGGGCTGCCACAGCCACCGCAGCCAGTGACACACGACGGCGGTGACGTGGCTGTGTGTGCGGACAACCACCGCGACGAGGACGACAAGGACAGTGATGACAAGAACAGCAACGACGACAGGGCCGACGGCGGCAGACGAGTAGCATGGCAGCGTGTGTGTGTGGCGCTGCGACGTGCGGTGGTGCGCACACCGTCGCCGCCAGCGCAGCAGCAACAGCCGCAGCAGCAGCGACTTGCGTCACACGTCATGCCGGGTAGTGTGACGGCGCGTGTACGTGAGGTGCGACGCATGTACGCGCGACGCGTGGCGCAGCTGCGCAACGAGGCCGAGTCGACGCGGCAGCTGTCACTGGCGCTGTACGTGGAGATGAACAGCGTCGAGGCGGTGTTGTCTGCCGCACAAGACGGTCAGACGCGCATGGGCGTGCTGTACGCATTGCTCGGTGCGGGGCTGGCCTGCTACGCAGCCCTTGTGTTGCTCGGCACCGTCGGCAACCTCGCCGCTGGCCGCCGTGCCGCCGCGCGCGATGCGGTGACGACGGTCGTTGAGCTGCTCGAGCGCGCTCTCATTTTGCGACCGCGCGCACACGCAGCCGCGGCGGCGGCCGCGTACAGCAACCAGGCTGACGCCGGCGTGCGCACCGACGCCTTCTCGGTGACGACGCTGCAGGCGAGTGCGCAGGTGATGCTGTCGCTCGGCTTGCTGCTGCAGGCGTGGCTGCTTGTCAGCTCACTGCGTGGTCTGCTGCTGCTACTCTTTCGCTTGACGGTGTCGTGTAGCGCCGTGGTGACGGCCGACACGACGGCGCTGCTGTTTGCCATGCTCATGGGCGTGTACACGCTCAGTCAGCTTGTGCTACTGCGACAGCCACTCGCACTGCTGCTGCCTATGGACACACAACACCACCACCACCACGATGCTGCGCTCAGCTCATCCGCTGCTGCTGCTGCTGTGTATGGCGATGCCAGCAGCGCCGCCTTCATCGACGGCGGCAACAAGGGCAGCCCTGCAGGCTCTGTGCTGCATCTTGTGCTGGGCGTGCTGCCGGTGCATTACTATCAGCGGCTGAACGACTGGTGTTTTGTTGCTGGCCTGCTCGCCACGCTGCTGCTGCAGCGTGTGCTGTACGCCGAGTCGACGATGCTGCCGACAAGCACGCTGCTCGACGCCGGCAGCGCTGCGCCGTAGCATTGTGCGTGTGTGTGTGCGTATGACGATCACAGGCGTATGTACAGGCGCATACACACATTTGTGTGCGTGTGTGTGTTTTGTTGTCTGTCGTCATGTATGCTCGCTATCTTGTGCAGTAGTCACATACACACACACAGACACACACACACGCATACACATACAAATACGCTGCACATGATGCAAGAGGCAGCAGTCGACGCGGGCGTCGAGGACGTAAGCAAACAGCAGCAACAACAACAACAACAAGGACAAGAGGGCGACGACGGCGTCAATGACGTGACCAATGCAGCAGCAGCCGCCGCCGACGACGACGGCGAAGACGATGTGGAGGACGACGGCGGCGAGAGCGACGGCGACGCGGCGACGACGGCCGCCGCCGCTGCGGCTGCTGCTGCGGGAATGCGACGTGAGTGGAACTTTACACTGACGTTTGCGCATCAGCTCGCGCGTGTGCAGCTGCGCTGCGCGCCAGCGTGGCAGCACGCCTTTATCGATGCCACGCGTCTCGAGCAGCTCACTCGCCTCGACCGCGACGTCAGCCACTGCCCGCTCACCCCCATCGTCTCCTACACGGACACGACATCGGTGGTGACGAGTGCGGCGGCGGCGTCGGCGGCGGCGGCGTCGGTGGTCTCCTCGACGATGACGCCGCTACACCACATGACCAGCTCGCACACCCCACACTACCCTGGCAACAACAACAACAACAGCAGCAGCAGCAGCTACGGTGGTGGTGGTGGTGACATGTGCGCCAATGTACTGCTCGGACGCGGCCGCAGCACCTCGATGGCGTCTGCGACGGCCGCAAGCACACGCGTCAGCGTCAGCACAACGAACACGACAGCAACAACAGCAGCGGCGGCGGCGATGCCCACCACCTCGACGACGACAAACACCGCTGCCGCAGCGGTAGCGCACAGCGACGGCGCCGCGTCGGGCGCGGCGTGGTGGCTCGAGAAGACGAAGCACGTCGAGCTGCTCTACGCCCACGTCGCCCCCGACACGACGCTGGCGCGCTTCTGCAAGGAGTGTGTGCGCTACATGTTACACCACGCCCACCTCGTCGCCATCGACGGCGACACCAATCTCGCCGCCCTTCGTCTCGGCAGCAAACTCGACTGCGGCCCTCGTCTTGGTGGCCACCGCAGCTTTCACTTTTACGCGCGGCTGCGCAACCGTCACGAGCTCGCCGACGAGCACGTCTACGCGCTCGGCACGCGTGTGCACACGTGTGGTTACCTGGCGCTTGTCCGCTGCAGTGATGTGGCCGAGCTGCGCGCGTACGTCACACACGTCTTCGTGCCCTACTACACGGACGCGGCGCGGCTGCAGCTCGACGTGGCGGTGCGCTACCACGACGTCGCCTCGGTGCTGCTCGAGGAGCAGCAGGAGCGCTACGGCGAGCTGCGCTACGTCGACCGTGACGCGGCGGTGTCGTTTGCGCTGCCCATGTACCCACTCACCGCCCGGCCAGACTTCTCGCCGGCGAAGACGGTGGGCGTTGGCTCGATTGCGTGCATGACGCTCGAGGTGCGCGTGCATGAGCGGCTCATTGATGATGCGGTGGTGGCGGAGATTACAGGCATGCCGCGCTACCGGCAAGATGTTGTCGTGCTCTGCCTCGACGTCGAGGACGTTGTGCGAATGAACTACCCGGGCATCTTGTCCATTGAGCAGTACAGTGCGCAGAAGCTGCAGCGGCTGCTGAGCGTGTTCGCCGATGCGCGGGCGGTAGGGACGGCGACGACGGTGCCGCTGGGCCACCGCGCGGCGCGCAGTCGCACCGTGACGTTTTACTATGAGCCGCTGCAGAGCGTTGTCAAGGCAATGCTCGTCAGCTGCCTCGTCGGCGGCTATGGGGTGACGGCGCTGTATCTGACGCGGCTGACGGGCGGTAGCTTTGACACGCACTTGTACCTTATGCAGCAGCTGCTGCAGTCGGTGACGTACCACGTCGCCGCGCCGACACCGGCAACCGCGCCACCACCACCGCCGCCGTCGTCGTCGTCGTTGTCGTCTATGCCGCCGTCACGACGGTGCACACCGCAGCCGCACACGCTGCATGGACGTGGTAGCGGTGGTGGTGGTGCAGGAGGAGGAGCAATGACGACGACAACTGCTGCTGCTGCTGCTGTTGTGCCGTTCAGTCGACACAGTGTCACGAACATTCGACTGCTCGAGGCAGACTTGGCACACGTTTACAACAAGGACAGCAACAGCAGCAACGGCAACACAACAAGGACGACGACAACAGCAGCAGCAGCAGTAGCAGCGTCGACGGCAACAGCAGAGAGTGAGGGCAGGGCTGAGTGTACGAAGGAGGGCGACGAGGACGTTGCGACGGCAGCAGTGGCAGCAACGGCCGCAGGAGACGACGAACAAGGCGGCGACACGAGCACAACAACGTCGTCGTCGTCGTCGTCGGATGTGGCGACCGTGCACGACGACGAGGCGCGACGCACGCTCGCGCAGCACGTGCAGCTGATGCGCTGCATCAACGATGGCGCCGTGGGCGAGGGTGCGGTGTTTGTCCATGTGCCGTATGAGGAGGGCGGCTATATGCCTGGCTTGTACAATGACAACAACAGCAGCAGTCATCGTCGTACGCAACGTGGTGGCGCCGGCGACGACGAGGCGGCGTCGCGCGAGGCGGCAGGCGAGGGCGACGAGGACGGCGAGCCGTGCGAGGTGGACAACAACAACAATGACGACGACAAGGACGATGACGAGGTGGTGTCACTGCACAGCGAGTCACTCATTAGTGTGGGCAGCATTGCGCATTTGCAACAGCAGCACAGCAGCAGTAACAGCAGCAGCAATGACGACGACGACGATGACGACGCCGCGTCGTCGGCAAGCGCGAGCGACGCCGACGAGGAGGATGTACAAGACGCGAGTGCGAGTGGTGTGGGTGAGGTTGCTGTGCCGCATGCAACCACCGCGCCCTCGTCCTTGCCGTGCGCAGACAAGGGCAGCGACGCGGACGACACGGCCGCGGTCGACGCCACCACCGCAGCCGTCGCGACAACCACACAGCCACCGCCGCCGCCGCCGTCGTCGTCGTCACCGCCGCCCTCGCCACCGCCACGACACGCAGCCCCGCCCACGACACTCGATGTTGACGGCACCGTAGCGGCTGCCACGGCGGCGGCGAATGCGACGGAAGTGCGCACCGCGCTCGCACTCGACGGTCGTCGCGGTGTGCCGTCGCGGAGCAGCCACGCCGGTGAGGGTGTGCTTGCGGGCGCAGAGGGCGGCAGTGGTGGTGGTGGTGGCCACGCGGGTGAGGGCGGTGGTGATGTCAATGGCGTCCTCGTCGGCGGCGCCGCGTCGCTGCGGGACGTGTACGTGCGCTGCTGTGACTGGCAGCGTGTGCGGCCGAACAGCCACCTGCTGCATAAGCTGCCAGCCGATGCACACTTCACACCGCTTGTTGAGGAGCTCGATCTGACGGCCAACTATGTAGGACACGCTGGCTTTGTCGCCGTGCTGCTGCTGCTGCGTCACCTGCCGCGGCTGCGACGCGTGTTCATGGATGACATGCAGCTGGACAACACCGACGTGGAGAATCTGTGCGAGGTGCTGGCGACGCACACGAGTGTGCGCGAGGTGTACTTGCGGCACAATCCAAAGATTACGCTGCCGTCGATGCGCTTCTTGTCACGCCTGCTGCGCAGCAACACGACGATTCGCGTGCTCGCGCTCGACGGCACACGCCTTGGCGCTGCCGTCATTGCGCGACTACAGGCCGATGCGGCGGCGCCACGGCACGTGGCGGCGACGGGTGCCGCCGCCACCGCCGCCGCCACAGTAGCGCCGCGCTTCTAGCGCGCAGTGCGGACAGCTGCACCACGTGTGTGCGCATGCGCGTGTGACGAGGCGATGTATGTACGCAAAGACAGGACGGCAATGACGAGAGTGCCGTAGACCATGTAAACAAGTCAACGTCGTAACGTGTGTGTGTGTAGGTGCACGTCCGCACATGTGCATGTACGAGCTTGTGCATGTGTGCATATATGTGTATGTGTTTGTATATAGATGCATGTGTGTGTATGTGTATGTATGCTTTGCTTGTTGCTTGCGTACTTTGACTTACACACACACATTCGTGCATACTGGCATAGTCTCCGCGCAAGTTGCCTTTATAGCGATTCTGTTGACGCAGACGTGTAGATAGACTGGCATTTCAGGTACAAGCGTCGTATCCTTCTACACACATACTCACACGTACAGGCGACAAGTATACACACACATACGTACATACGTACATTCCTGCGACACCGGTGTATATACATATATATATATACATACACATACATACACACATACAGCGTGAGACATACACACACACACTCTCCACCACAACCACTACTCCCATCAGCGCTCTTCTGCTTGCCTCGCTTCTCACTTCTCGTCCTCACACACACACACACACACACACACACACACAAACACACATATACATACATACGCAAACTTTCAGGCGTCGTGTGTTGCCATACTCTTTGTCGTGCCCTTCACCGCGGTGCATCACTTTCTCACTTGTAAAGCACCCCCGAGCACCGTTGCACACGGAGAGTAAACGAGCAAGCGACCGAGGCGAGCAAAGAAGCTGAGTGTTGTGCGTTGTAGTGTATTTGTGTGTTTGTCAACCACCTCGTTTTTCTCCACTTGCTGTGTGCGTGTGCGTGTGTCTTTGTGTATATATACATATAAATATACCTACACACACACACACTTGCCCGACAAACAAGCACATCTCGACACCGCGTCGTCGTGTGTACGTATACAGCGACAACAGTATACGTTATACTGTATAGGTAACCAGCAGCAGCAGCAACAGCACCAAGGCACTCTTGTGCGCGCTTGTGTGCAGTTTGTGTACAGCCAGCCCTCACACCGACACAACACCCACCCTACTCTCACTTGTGCGTACATACCGTACACATATACAAGTGCAGTCGTATAGCTGTACATACGCAAGCGTACATACACGTACACGTAAGCAAACAGTACACATAACCCACACACAAGTGCGTGTGCGTGTGTTGTCGACACATATCTACAAACACACACACACACACACACAGAGCGAGAGAGTGAGAGAGACCCAGATACGTGCACATACACACTCACTCGCACATACACAAGGTGTCAGCCATGTCGTACCCGGAGCGTCGTCCGTACACGAGCGCCGTGGCGCACGCGGGCTACTGTGCACGGCCGCAGCGTCTGACACCGCAACTGCCAAGCGAGGCACTGCAAATGCTCAACTCGCATGTAAGCTACGATGTGCCGAGCAGCATCCGTGAGCGCTGTAGCCGCAACGGCCTTTTGCCTTCGCTGACTGTCAGCAGTTCGAGTCCGTCGAACAGCTATGGCAGTGGCCTGGGCGTGTTCAATGAACGCAATGTACATAGCAATGCCGGTGGCTACGGCAGCAGCGAGGCTGACATGGCGATTGGCAAGCTGGGCATCGCCATTAGCAATGTTCAGGCCTCGTCACCGCTGCAGCTCGGCGCGCAGCCGCTGAAGCTGTCGTCACAGCAGCAGCAACAGCAGGCGCCGCCGCAAGGCACACATCTCGTCCCGGACGTCACGCGCACCGCCGACGACGCGATGCGCGGGGCGTCGCTCGAGGAGCCGTTCCAGCACGCAACGAGCACCTACCACAAGTCACAGCAGAGCGTGCTCAATGCGGAGCTGCGTGGCAAGGTCGAGTCGCTGCTTGAGCAGTGGTCGAAGAGCATGGAGCAGCTGCGCGGTACCTTGTCGCAGTACCCCGGCGAGTGCGCCATGACAAACGCAAGCAGTGTGCAGGCGATACACAACTACCTGCGCGCGTATCGCTGCACGGAGGACATGACCGTGACACAAGACCAAGTTGTCACTGACCTGCATCTGCGCACGCCACTTGACGAGATGCGTGCGTGGCGCACCGTGCCATCGCTCTCGCTTGACGCGGTGCAGCGAACACTTGATAGCCTGCTCAACTCGGACTACCCCATCGCCCCACTCGACACGTATGTAAATACACTGCAAATACTCGATGTAATCAAGGGTGACATGGCGAGCGAGAGTGCCGAGGTGGGCGGCGATGGGCAGCTGGTGGTGCAGGACGACGTGTTGCCCTCGCGCGCGGCGGCGGTGCTGCATGAGTGTGCGCACTTTCGCCCCGGCGACTATGCAAACCAGGAGCTGAAGAAGAACGAAGTCGAGCTGCTCGCCATGGAGGCGCGTGCGGTGCGCGCGCGCGAGGAGAAGGAGCGTGCGCTCGATAGCGGCAACCCCGGTGACGCACTGCGTGCACTGCACACGCAGGTCGACGTGTGCAACGACTTGCTGCTGCTGAACAAGGCGCGCATGCAGCTCGTCGCCCTGCACGCCGAGGACACGCACACGATGCGTGCCAAGGTGCTGCAGGCGATCGAAGACGGTCGACTGGCGTGCGAGCGGCTACAGATGCGAACGCACAATGCGCTGCCACGTGTCGAGTACGACAAGCGCACGCTGACGGCGATCATTACGGAGCACCAGCGGCGGCTGCGTGAGATGGAGCAGGCCGAAGTTGACGCCGAGGCCGAAGTACGCGAGGCCATACGTGTCATTGACGAGCGTGAGCGTGTGTGGTGGCAGGAGATCAACAAGCTGGCTCTGCAGCTCTGCGAGAGTGCGGCGCAGAAGGTGAAGTTGGCACAGCAGCGCATGTCACTGCGCGAGCAGCGCGCACGCGAGTACAACCGCATCTACTACCTCTTGCGCACCTATGAGCAGCACGTGCAGGAGCTCGAGCAAAGCGAGGACATGCTGCAGGGTTGGGATGAGGTGTCGAACGTGTATCGCACCTATGTCGAGGCGTTTGAGCCAAAGCTGCTCAAGCACCTGACGCAGATCGAGGAAGAGGATGAGGAGCTGTACAACCGCGAGGCGCAAGACTATGTGCGACGCTACGAGATGTTCACGTACGCGACCGAAGAGGCGCGCGCTAAGCGAACAATACAAGTCGACCGCATGAAACTGTGGCAGCGCTCACTGCGCTTCAACGAGGAGATTGCGCGTGACACGCTTGACCCCGACCCAGAGCGCCACACGCGCAAGCGCGAGGAGGCGGAAAAGGAGCTGCAGGAGGTCACAGCATACCTCGACTATGTACGTGACATTGAGGAGGCGCGCCGCATCGAGGTTGAGCCGATGTTGCAGCGAGTCATTGAGTACAACTTGACAGTACACAACTCCGCGACACAAACAACGACAACGAACACGGCAATGTCCATGACCATAACAAAGGTAGCAGCAATCAACGACACGATCACGACATCCACTACAACCACAACAACAAATACAAATACTCGGACGACGGACGCAAACAAAAGTATACAGCAGTCAAGCAGTTCCGCGCGTCAACCAATATGGAGTTTACCTACAACAACGAACAACAGCCGCACAAGCGGACAGCCTAACGACACGGACCGTCAGCCTGGTGACACGGACCGCCAGCCTGGTGACACGGACCGCCAGCCAAGCGACACGGACCGCCAGCCAGGCGACCGTCACAGGCGCCCGCGCGACACGGACCGTCAGCCTG
>JAKVQF020000947.1:0-72882 GCA_023091115.2 Trypanosomatidae sp. Fi-14 | reverse complement strand
GACACGGACCGCCAGCCTGGTGACACGGACCGCCAGCCTCGTTCTGTGTCGCGCGGTGATGGTCAGAGTTACGGTGGCTATGACACGTATCCATGCTGTCGTCACGGAGCGGAGGGTCGTTGCGTGCATGATCGCACTTTGCCTGCACCTACGCACATTACGTCGCATGTTGTGGTGCGTCGTTGGAGCGTTGGTGGTGGCACAGACCGTGTCTTCTACCCCGCCGATGTCTCGACCGATGTGTATGGTGCGCGCTGCGATGGTGCTACGTACGAGACGTGTGGCTGCCGTACGTACAGTCCGCACGACTGTGCATGCGGCGTAGCTCCGCATGCACACACTCACCGCGACTACGATGATGGCGTGTGCACACGTCCTACGTGTGGATGTGAGGGCCGCACGATTTCGTCGCGGCGCGGCAGCGAAGATGTTAGCGGTGGTTGTGTGACGCGCCTGGAGACGTTGCCTGGCATTGTGCCGCCCCATCGTCAGCCGCAGTATACGATAAGCACGCGCACACACGAAATGCCTGAAGACGAGGAGGTGAGCCGCACGTGCATTCACGGTCGCTCGCACACAACATGTCCACACTGCAGCCGTGCGCCTGGCGAGCGGGGAAGCGTAACGCGCACAACACACTCACCCGATGACGCGCGTTTGCCGCGTGTGAACGAGTACACAACGACAACGCAAGGACGTGCTCCGCGCGGCAGCCGGCCTAACGACCGCGATGTCGGTGACAGCGACACGACGCGGCCGTCTGGTGCGCGCGATGTGCACACGCACACATCTCCTGCTCGTCACGAGCACTCGCCATCGCGTGATGCGCGCGACACGGACACGCGCGAGACGCAGCCGTCAAGCACGACGGGCAGGAGCACCTCTGGCGCCCCACGCCGCTACAGTGGCTCGTCGCGGCGTCCGCGTCACGAGCACCGCTACCCGTCCACGCACGGTGACACAAACGGTAACGGCGATAGCAGCAGCAGCATCACAACGACAACAAGCAGCACCACATCAAGCAACACACCATCGCAGCCGCTGCGCCGTCTGAGTCAGGGCAACTCGCCAAGCGGCACGGGTGAGCGTGGTACATCGTCGGGTACCGCGCCTGCGCACGCGCCGTCTGCATCACGGCAGCAGCAGCAGCCGCCGCGACACTCGTCGGGCGATCATCGCATGCCACACCCGCCCACGTCCTCATCGTCGCCGCACACGCACTCGCAAGCACAGCAGCCGCAGCGGCTATCGTCGCGCCCGCAGGATGGCCGTGGCGCGGCGTCGCCGTCGTCGACGTCGTACCAGGACGACGGCTATGATCACTCACCGTCATCGCTTGTAGCACCACGCTACGACACCATGTCGCGCTCACAGCCACTGCGTGGTGGTGCGTCGACGTCGTACGGCAGCGGCAGCGGTAGCAGCGGCGATCGCGTCGGCGTGAGCGGCGGCAGGGGCGCTGGTGTGGGAGACGATGGTGCGATGCGGTCGGGCTCACGCAATGGCATGCAGCTGCTGGGCTCCTCACGTGGGGGCTACAACACCTACAGCAGCAGCAGTAGCGGCGGTGGCCTTGTAGTGCACGAGGGTGGGTATGGCGGCTCGTCGTCGGGCATGATGGCGACGGTTGCACACCCGCTCGTGACGGCGCGCAACATTGGCCTGGCGCACGAAGAAGCATACCTGCAGAAGCAGCGCCGCCTTGTCGATGATGAGTTGACGGCTGTCGAAGGCAGCCAAACGCGTGTGCGTCACGCGCGTGGTGCGCTCGAGTCGATGTCGCGTCAGTACAATAGCACAAATGAGACGAGCAGCAGCAGCAGTGGCGCGTTCATGTACAGCTACGGTACGTCAAGTGAGCGCCGGATGATGTAGCATCGTCACGACGTCTGCAAGTGTGCTTGTGCGCACATGCACAAGCACGCACACATACACACACATGTATATACATACATACACGTATATAGCCTGTCCTGCACCTACTGATGTGTGTGTGTGTGCAGAAGCAACAACGTTGCAACAAGTGCGTGTTTTGTTGCACAGTTGCAACTTACATGTACGTGTATGCGTATGTGTGTGCTCGTGTACGTTGCGACACCCTCTGTTTTGCACGAGCGTCTCCGACAATGCTATCTTGTTCTTTGGTCACGTTTCCATCTACTTTGTGTGTACGTCCGTGTGTGTGTGTGCGCGTCACTAGCTTGTTAACGATGTACGCAATGTTTTGTGTGTACTTGTTGCTGACACTGTTTGCGCGTGTGTGTGTGCAAGAGCAAGGGTGCTTTTATGCGTGTGACTGTGTGTGCGTGTGTGCTCGTATGCATACACTCTTACATACACATGTATATACGTATGCACATTTACTTTGCTCTCTTGTGTTTTGTTTTTTGTCGTTGTTGTTCGTCGTCTCGTCGCTACGCCCTGTATACACACACACACACACACACACACACACCCCGCGGCACACGTGTGTGCAGGAGCACTACATGTAGTGTATGTGTGTGTGTGTGCGTGTGTGCGCTTCGTTGTTCGTATGGGCGTGATGTACAAATTGCTGCCGCGCTGTCTTTTACTTGTATGCTTGTTTGTGCATTTGTATGTGTGTGTGTATGCGCTGAAGTGATTGCACAAGCAATGTACGCGAGGTACGAGTAGTGTGCTGTCGGTGAGGTGACGGATGCACACATGCACACAAACGCGAGTGTGCTCGTGTGCGTATGTATGCATACGCACACGCATGCTTTGCGTCCACGCTGCGTGCGTGTGTGTGAGTAGTTTATGCGAGCGTGCGTAGTCGTGTCGTGTAGGGTCAATGTACATAGCAGAGCGAAGACAGCAGCGGCGACGTGACACGGTGCGTGCGCGTGTGCGTTCAGACGTGTAGGTGCCACATAACGTTTCTTATGTAAATAAGTGCGATGTATGCATGCGTATGTGCGTGCGTATATTTGTATGCGTTCGCGCACATACGCATCCATGAGTAATGCAGATGTATTGCTGCCGTGCAGCCGCCGACTCCAGTTGCCTTTGCTTCACGATGTCACATGCACACACACACACACGCATGTGTCGTTGCGTGTGTCTTTCTTGCATTGCTCTTACGTTCATGTTCCTACCCACTCCTGTCCACATACACACACACACGTGTCGTTGTGTCGGTGTAGCGTGTGGTGGATGAGAGAGTGACAGAGAGAGTTTTGTGTTAGTATGTGTAACGATGTCTATACAGATATATATGCCATGTAGGCGAGGTGGCAACTACGCACATACAGATTTGTGTGTGTGCGTGTTGTCGTATGTATGTCATTTCATGTATATAGGCTTGTCCGTGGCAGCGATACGTGAGCTCACCAGTACACCTCTACCTACTCCCCACCCTCCACACACACACACCCGCACCGACACATGCAAATGTAACATACTAACGATGAAGACGTTGACGATGCACGAACATGTAGAAGAACAAGAGGGCAGTGATGCTGGGTTTGTATGTGTGTGTGCGCGCGCGTGTGTGTGTGTCTTGTGGTGCCGTAACATGAGCACAATCATTTGTGCACACACACACACATACGATGCAAGTGATGCTAATGCGTGTGAAGCATGATGGCAAAAAAACGAGGAGCACTTGATGTACGCCGACCATGACAAGGACAACGACACTCTTTGTGTGTGTATGTATGTGTGCGTGGGTGTGTCTGTGCACATCGCTGCTTGCCACCTCGTGCTTGTCTGTAGTATCACACACACACACACACACACAGAGGCAGTGCGGGTGAGCGACGAGGCTTGTCACACGACGATAGGCGCCATGGAGTATGAGCAGCTGGAGAATGGCAAGAGGGTGATTGTGCAGACAATTATGCAGCAGGATGTGGGCCGCTACTACGAGCTGCTGGCGCCCGACGTGGTGCTGACCACACACTTTCCGTACCCGGGCAGTCATCGCAGTGTGGCAAACTCAATTCTGACGTCGACGGTCGCAATGTTGCAGCGCGATGACGAGTCACAGCGGCAGCTTCGACGGCAACTGCTGCGTGCACAAGCGAATGAGTTGCAGCAACAACACGCCGTGTACAAAAGCAAACACACGGCAAGCCGCGAACAAGCAGACGCCGTCGCCGCTGCCGGTGCAGCAGACGTGAGTGACGGCGCCGTCGTTGCGGCGACCGCCGACGAGGTGGGTGTTGGCAAACAACAACAGCAACAGCAACAGCAAGACAAGATGGCGACAAGGGCAAACGCAGCTGTAGCTGGCGATGATGGCCGACGTGGCAGTCATCACGCGGCCATTGTGACGACGACGACGGCTGCAGCCGCGCCGCACGGCAGCGTCGCTGGCAGACGACATGACACGCACGCACTGGGGCGCAGTGCGTCGTTGGCCGCGCGCCGCGACGGCGCACCTCGTCGCAGTCGCAGCAGCAACTACAGCCACGGCAACAGCAACAGCAGCAGCAGCAGCGTAGCAGCAGCCACACGCGAGCCGCCCGAACTGCGTTACTTTCTGCAGCTAAGCCGCTACAGAGAGGAGGCGTCGTCGACGTCGACGACGGCAGCAGCAGCAGCAGCAACAGCAACAGGCACAGGAGCAGGCACAAGTGCTGTTGCTGCTGCGGCAATAACACAGCAACGGCCAGGCAGTCAGCGCACGGCGGCACTGCGCGGTGGCGGTGGTGACGCGGCGGCAGATGCGCGAGCAGTCGACAAGCTAGCTGGCCGATGTGGTAACGGCACCGTCGAGGGTGCAGGCGGCGTTGTCATTGCCGCGGCAACGACAATGTCACGCGATCACAGCAACAAGGCGCGGACGAGCAAGCAGCCAGCTGCGCAGA
Source organism: Trypanosomatidae sp. Fi-14 (assembly GCA_023091115.2). NCBI lineage: Eukaryota > Euglenozoa > Kinetoplastea > Trypanosomatida > Trypanosomatidae > Trypanosomatidae sp. Fi-14. Next base: position 68,050 of record JAKVQF020000947.1, on the reverse strand, counting down.
GTGGCAGTCACGCAGAGAGGCGCAAAGCCAGGCTGGGGGCCCGTGGTGCTGCTGGTGGTGGTGGTGCTGTGACGGGTGATGCGAGCGGCGATGACGAGGGTGGCGGTGCTGCAGACAAGGTCACGGCAGTCAACGACGGCGACAACAACGATAGGGCCGGTGACGACGACGAGGATGACGTGTTGCATGGCGAGTATGCGTCACGCGTGGACGTGGTGCGTGGCCGTCGCCTGGCGGCGGCGCGTCTGTGCTGCATCCTCGACTGGCTGAAGCACGAGGTGCCGTACTTGGCGACGGTGCGTGTGCAGCTTGAGGCACGCAAAGGCATACTGCACGACGGCGAGGTGCTGCCGCCACCCCCTACCCCGCACACGGCACGTGAACGCTACGCACTGCTCGGTCGGCAGTACACCGCACGCAACCAACGCCTCAGCCGTTTGCTCGTGACATGGGGCAGTGAGGACTTGCTCTTTCGCGATGAGTGCTACTTTGACGACGGGGTGGTGGTGAGCATACAGCGGCACATGCTGCCTCTCGAGGATGTGCTGCATCGTGGCGCACAGCTGCAACGCCAGCAGCTGCCTCTGCAGCAGCGCATTGAGCGTGTACGACGCAGTGTGCTCGGCTTCTATGGCTTGTGCTCGACGACGACGTCGACAACGACAACAGCAGCATCAGCAACAACAACAGCGACAGCAACAGCGACAACAGCGACGACGGCACAGCACGACCACGGCACGCGCACCGCGGGCAACGTGGCTGTTGCGAATGCGGCTACGGCGGTGTCGTCGTCGAATGCGGGCGGCACGACCTACTACCACGCACGCCTCGGCGCACTGCGAGAGCCATGGCCGCTGCTCGACTACTCGTTCATTGCCCTCGACGACCCGTTGACGCTGCTGCGTGTGCAGCCGGTGTCGGGCAAGCCGCACATGCCGCGCGGCACGCGGCCGGCCGTCGATCCGCGCATTGCACAGGGTGTCTTTCTCAACATGGACAATGACCCGTCCCGCGCGCGTGACAGCATGCGTGTGCTGGTCAAGGCGCGCAACAAGAAGGGCGAGGAGGAGGTGTATGAGTTTGACCGTGACCGCAAGCGGTACTCCTTCTACGCCGACGACAATGCTGGCAAGGCGGCCAACGCGGTGCAGCGCGCACTCGATGCGGTGACGGAGCGCTACGAGGCGAGCGCGGTGCGCATCAGCAGCTGTGGCCTCGCGCAGCACGTGGACCGCCTCGTGCCGGTGCTGCGCGGCCTCGTCGCGAATGCGTGTCTGCTGTTGCAGTCGCTTGACCTGAGCGACAATGCGCTGACGAGTCTGCCCGACGACTTGGCTCTGCTGCCGCTGCAGAAGCTGCAGCTGCACGGCAATCGCCTGCACGCGTGGCGCGACGTCGAGGTGCGGCTGTGTGCCCTGCCCTTCTTGTCGTCTCTCACGTTGCACGGCAACCCGCTGTCGGAGCACGACGCGAGCTACTGGCCTCGTGTGCTCGCACTGCTGCTGAGCAGCCCGCATCGTCGCGTAGCGCTGCGCTCGCTTGACTTTGTGACACTCACCGCACAAGACCACCACCGCGCCATGGCGTACGTCACACACAGCAGCAGCAGCAGCAGCAGCGGCAGCAGTGGCGGCGGCAACAGCACCGACGGCGCGCGGCGACAGCTGCAGCACTATCTCACACGCTATACGCGCAGCAACGCGAAGCATGATGTGGCAGTGTAGTGTGTGTATGTGTGTGTGTGTGTACGTGTATGTGCAACCGATGTATGTTAGTTTGTGTGTGCGTGATGTAAGCAGCGATGTACAAGTCGCGTGTAGCGCCAACATGCTTGCACACACACGTACACGTAAGTATGTGCATGTGCATGTGCATGTGCATGTGTGGTCGTTGTTATCGTTATTGTCTTGCGCGCGTGCGTCGGTGCACATTGTATGCTTGTGTGTGTGTGTGTGTGTGTGTGTATACGGTGACATGTGTGTGAGTCAGAGTGGCAACAGCGGCAGTGTGCAATGAGCTCATCGACGTCTTCGTCATCGGTAGTGGTGGCCTCTCGTGAGGCGTATGTCAAGGCACTGCTGCACTGTTACAAGCACCCGACGCAGCCATTACTTGGCATGCTCATTGGCAAGCACATGCAGAGCGAGGGCGCGTACAGCTGCTACGTGGCCGATGCCTTGCCGCTCTTCCACACGGCGCCCATGACGTACCCGCACCCAATGGTGCATGTTGCGTATGCACACGCGCAGTCGGCCGCCAAGACGCGCGGCATGACGCTGCTCGGCGTGTATGTGGCGGCAGAGCGGCTCGATGACCGCACCTTGGCAGCCCCGCTGCGTCCGCTGCTCGAGCATCTGCAGTCGCGCATGCCGAGCGGGGTGCGTTTGCTCGTGTGGTTTGTCGACAATGCGACGCTGCTGTCGCCACCACAGCAGCCGTCGATCACGTGCTTGTCGTACCTTGGCGCGGAGTGCATTGGCAGGCCCATACCCACACCTGCCGCTGCTGCGACTGCTGCTACTCCCAGCAGCAGCGGCGGCAGTCGCGCTGTCTCGACCGTGGCGGGCATGACGGTGTTGCCGCTTGTGTTTGGTGAGTGGAACTCGGACACGCTGGCGCCCGAGGCGCGCGAGAGCGTGGAGGCGGCTGTCGAGGCGGTGGGCAACGCATTGTACGCCTTTGCGCAGTACAAGCTCGTCGACCTCGAGGACCACCTCGAGAACCCGCAGCTAAACTACCTCGAGCAGCCGCTTGCACAGCTTATGCGTAAGTAGTAGTCGGTGCACTTGCATGCTTGTGTCTGTGTGTGTGTGTGTGTGCACATGTGCGAGTAGCACACACCTGTATATGTATGTGAGTGTATGTGTGTGTAGTAACAGTATGCAGAAATCTTGTGTGTGGGTCCATGTACGTACGTGTACGTCATAACGTAAAGCTAACAATACATGCACACATGCACACGTACATGCGCTGTGTCGTATATGTTGTGTGTGTGTGTGCAGTACACTGTGTACATTTGTGCGGGTTGCCAGTCGTTTTGCATAGGTAGGTGACAGATATTGCATACACACAAACACACACCCCAGCAGACTGAGAAGAGTACGTGTGTACACGTATACGTACACACACACTTACATATACACACACACAAACACACACAAAACATACGCATACATATAGTTAGTTACGCACACACACACACACACACACACACTACGCGCAGATTGTGTAGCAGTCAGGTGCAGTTGTTTGTCGAGCGGAGCGCGTGTGCATACGCACATATACACATACACTGTTACATACGCAGTGCGCCTCGTTGCACATGTACAGTGCCAACGAACACGTGTGGAGTGCGCTGCGCCTTGGCGTGGGTGGTGGCGGCGGTGGAGGGCAGCTGCTCGACTACGACGACCCTGACCTCGTCGAGCGTGTGCACCTTCGCTCGGATCGCGGTGATGTCGACGGCAACATGATGCTCAGCTCGTACGGCTACCGCGGCTTGGACGAGTTGGCAACGCTGCACACTGTCCACCCACTCGCGCGCCTCGAGACGAGCTCGCCGATGCAGCTGTCGACGATGACGGGGCTGGGTGGTGGCGGTGTTAGTGGTGGTCGTAGCAGTCGCGCACGACACAGCGCTCTCGCCGGCAGCATCGCGAGCGTGACGCCCACCGCGGCGTACTATGACGTTGTATTGCACTACGTGTTGCAGATGAGTAGTCCTGTGATGCACGTGTCATCGGTGCCATCGCTGATGCGACGCATGCTGTACGACGCGGTGCTCTTTGCCTGCGTCGAGGACGTGCCGGTGCAGCTGTTCAGCGACGCGATGCGTGAGGCGGTGACGCTGTGGTGGGGCGCGTGTCCTCGCATGTTGTTGCGCTACGAGACAATGACAACTGCCAACGACGACGGCAGCAGCAGCAGCAGCAACAACAGCGGCAGTAGTGATGCGTGCGGTATGCTGCCAGTGCACGTACGGCGTCGGTTGCTGCGTGACTTGCGTGCGGTGCTCACGGCCATTGTCGCGATGAGCTGTCCATATCGGCTTGTGCGGCCGCTCTACGCCCCGCACACGGGCTGCACGCCGCGGCTGATGCTCACGGGCGACCCTGCCATCATCTACCTCGGCTTGCTCATCAACAATAGCCAGCAGCGTGGCTCGGGCAGAGTGCTGCAGCTGCACGACGGCGGCGTGTTGCACGTGCTCGCACATGCGTGGGGCAGCACACCGTCGTTCGCTGAGGTGTTGCAGGCTGCATGGCGAGACTATCAGCGTGTCAAGCAGCAACGGCAGCAGCAGCGGCAGCGTCGACGACAAGGACAAGAGCGGCGAGATGACGTAGACGATGACGAGGAGGTGGCGGTGGCGTCGCCCTGCCTCGCCTTTGACATACCGACGAGTCCAGCAGCCATTGTGCCGCTCGCACAGCTGCGTACCTTTGCCACCGCCCCACCTCGCAGCAACAACAGCAACAGCAGCAGCGACCGCGCGGCCACGGCGGCTGCCGAGACGGTGAGCCTCGAGCATGTGGCACGCGTCTGTCTCGATAGCATGCGTCGTGCGGCGACGGCCGCCGACACGACGGCGCTGCTGTGGTGGGCGCGTTGTCGTCTGCTAGCGTTTGCACTGCTCGATCGCGCCACACGCGAGGCGTTGCTCGCCGGCCCCGCACTCGCCTTTTTCCGCAACGTGTGGGACTGCGAGGACACTGTCACGGCCATCCTGCAAGACGACGACGACGAGGACAGCGAAGGCGAGGACGAGGACGAGGAGGACAGTGACGCAGACGATGGTGATGAGCAACATCAGCAGCAGCAGCAGCAGCGCAGGCGTGTGCGCAGCACGGCCGCGTCGCCCTCTGCACTCTACGCCAACCTCGTTGGTGCCGTGGCTGACCTGTCACACTGGTGGTACGAGGTAGCGAGCAGCAGTGGCGGCGGCAACAGCGGCAGCAACAACAGCAATAACAACAATAGCACGAGCAGCAGCAGCGGCAACAATGGCAGTGGTAGCGTAGCGGCGGCACTCGGTGCACCGGCGATGAATGCTACATGGGTGGCGGTGCACACACTCACACCCTGGCGACGCCGCTACACACGCAGCCGCTTTCGACATCATGCGGCCTACTGGCAGTACGCGTTGCTGCGTGACGACCACATTACACAGGTGCTATACAGCAGCAGCAGCGGCGGCAACAATGCTGCGAGTAGCAGTGCTGGTGGCGGCAGCGGCGGCAGTAGCAGTACAGCGGCCGTGTCGATTGCACCGCTGGTGCGTGTGCTCGAGCACGCCCACACGTATAGCCCTGTACTGCTCATGCGCACCTTGTCGTGCATACAACGCAATGACGTTGTGACGGCCGCACTGCACGCCGGCCTTGTACATGCCGTCGTGACCACGCTGCGTCATCACATACCGCCGCTGCGTGCACCAAGCTACCACACACGCCGCTATGAAGCGCAACAACAGCAGCGCGCGATGACTGCAGCACAAGCATCCACAGACGCGACGACAACAGCAGCAGCCACAACAAACAATGACGGCGGCAACGAAGAAGAGGACGCCGTCGTGCGTGACGTGACGGACGCGACAACAACTGCTGCTGCTGCAACGGATGACAGTGACGCAGCAGAAGGCGTGTACAGTGACGCCGAGGACAACCACCACCAACACCACAACGACGACGACGTCACGACGACGGCGGCCATGGCAGATGACAGTGACGACAAGGACGACGAGTGTGCCATGCCTGAGCTGACGGTGCACGCATACACGGTCGTGTTGACGGCACTGGAGACGCTGACGCAGTGTGTGACGCGGCTAGCGCACCCGAGTCTGAACCCTGTGACGCTGCTGCTGACGCCGCTGGACAGCGCTGCTGCAACGACGAGTAGTCTGAGTGATGGTGACAATGACAACAACAACAACACAGCGTCATCATCGTCCTCGTCGTCGTCATCTGACCCGCACGGCGGTGTCGAGCTCGCCGCTGTGTTGCACGCGCTGCTGCGACAGACACGCTACCGTGGCCTGTCGGCGGCTGTGCTGCGTTTGCTCGCGGCGTGTGTGCACCAGAATGTGCGTGACATGGTTCCCGCGCTCGTCGAGCGTGGGTTTGTGCGTACTGCGCTGCGTGTCGGTCGACTACGCAGCGACGTGACGTCGCTGTGCGATGACGACGATGTCGTTGTCGTCGCCACAACAACAACGGCGACAGACACGTCGTACAACAACAGCAATGGTAGTGACAAGGGTGCGACGTTGTTGTCGGTGCCACGGTCCATGCCACGACGTGTACGTGTACGCTATACACACGACAGCAACAAGAGCAGCAATGATGATGACAACAACGTTGCTGCTGCTGCTGCTGCTGCCTCCTCGTGCTCGCCTTGTCATCGCTTCTGCCGTCGCCGTCCTCGTCGCGGCCCTGCCGTGGTCACACTGCGCGGCGATGGCGTGTCACTCGCGCATGTCGATCAGCTCGTGTTGCCTACCTTTGTACAAGCGCTGACGGTGCATCAGTCAATGCACGCCGTGTTTACGCGTGACACGGCGTGGCTGACGAGTTTTGTGCGCGCGCTGTGCAAGCTGCCACTGCGAGGTGCGAAGATGTGCACAGACGATGACACGAGCAGCAGCAGCAGCAGCAGTGACGACGACGAGGAGACGGACGATGACGCAGAGGACAATAGCAGCAGTCTGCACAACCGCTGCAACATGCCACCTGCAGCCACAAACACGACAGCGGCAGCAGCCGCGTCGGCGACGCTGCTGCTGCACGACGTGGCGACAGTGCAGCGGGCGTCGTCGTTGTCGGTGATGAATGACAAGACGCAGCAGACGCCGTTGCCGCCGCCGTCGTCGTCGCTGTTGCTGTCAACAGACGTGTTTAGCACGAACACAACAGCAACAACAGCAACAACAACAGCCACCATGACGCGCGCTGCGCGTGTGCCGTTGGCGCGGCCGCACATGACGCGCGCACAGCAGCAGCACCTGGCCGTCGTGCAGTGTCGCTATCATGACGTCTGCGATGAGGTGCACACGGCGATGCTGACGACGGCGATGAAGGACATGATGAGTCTGCTGCAGACGCTACCGCAGTTGCTGCCGCAGCTGCTCAGCGATACGGGCGACGTCACGCGCCACCTCGCGCGACGCGCGGAGCGGCTGTACGCACTGCACAGCTTGCACACATCACATGACGACAACAACAACAGTGACGATGACGATGACTGCGCCGATGCACACGCGCAATCGGCGTCGCCACTCGCGGTGCGTCAGTGCAGCCATCGCTCTCGACATGCTCATGCTCGTCGTCCGTTGCGTGTGCTGACGACAAGCGTTGCCGAGGCGCTCGTCGCCACGCTGTGCAATCTGCTACGCCTCGTTACCACGGCAGAGGTGACGCTGTCGCGTATACCACGCAGCAGTGGCAGTAGCGGCGGTGGTGGCAGTGCAGCGGCGGCGGCTGCGGCGGCGTCGTCATCACAGTGGCTGCTGCCCTTCAGCATCACCACACTGAGCACACATGCGCAGCAGCATCGCCCGCACGCCTCGGCGCGCGGCAACAACAACAACAATGACACGGACGGTGACACGGGGACAGCAACAGCAGCAGCAGCGCCTGCGTCAGGTGCGACGGCAACAGCAGCACCAGCAGCAGCGACTGCTGCTGCTGCTCGTAGTGGCAGTGGTAGCAACATGGACGCATCCTCGCTGGCGTCGTCGTCGTCCGCGACGTTGCAGCAGCAGCTGCGTCGTGGACTGCGCACACTCATCATGCCGTCACTGACATCGTTGCTCGAGTGGCTGCTGCGCCTCCCGCAGCTGGACGAGGGCGTCACACCACCAGCAACAACAACAGCAGCAGCAGCAACAACGACAGCGACAGCGAGCGATGTGGTGTCGGCAATGACGGCGTCGTCGGCTGCACGCAACAGCCACACGCGGCCGTCATCGTCGCTGTTTGTCGTGGCCGTCATGCGACGGCTCAGTGCGAGCACGCTAAGCATGTTCCTGAGCAACGTACCACAGTCGATGCTGATGGAGTGCACAACGGTGATCAACGAGTATGCACAGCAGCTCGTCATGCGACTGGACAGCGGCGGTGACAACAACAACACAAACACGAAGAAGAGTGCGAGCAGCGATGTTGCAGACGACGCGGATGCGCCACAGCCGCCGCCGTGTCGTGATGACGACGATGGCAGCCGCCGCCGTCGCCCGCTCAGTGCGAGCGATGCGGCGGTGCTGAGTCAGCTCATGGACGCGGTGCTGAGTGCGCAGACGCGTGGTGAGGTGAGTGAATACAAGGCAACCTTTGTCAGCGCGGTGGTCGATGTGCTCGTGCGCATGCAGCAGACATCGCTGTCCCTGTCGTCAACGCACGCAGCTGACGTCGTTGTCGCCAGCAACAACAGCAGCAGTAGTGGTAAGCAGGACGACAAGGACGAGCACGACGAGGAGAGCAGCGCCACGGCGTCGTGTGTGCTGCCGCTGCCGTTGTGGTTGGTGCCGGAGCACTGCGATGTTGGCAGCAATCCGCCGGCCATGTCGCTGGCGTATGCGTACGACAGGGAGGGTGACGGCATACTGCAAGCAGCCACGTCAATGGCAGCGACAACAGCGACGACGCCGTATGCGCCACTGCCACCCTATGCAACAGGTATTGCACTCGCACACACGGCAGCGTCACCCGCGGACGGCGTCGTTGTCGCCTCTGCAACAACAACAACAACAACAGCAACAGCAGCAACAGCAACAACACACACGACACAACGAGAGCAAGCACAGCAGCAGTCCTCGTCACCGTCGTCCTCGCAGCCGCTCTGCACTCCCATCGACGCCGTGGCGTCACTGATGCGCAAGCTGCGACGACTGCTGCTGCGTCACACCACACGTGATCGTCTGCTGCTGCGCGAGCGCACACAGTCGACGTGGTCGGCAGACGAGGTCACGACGCTGCTGCTGCAGCTGCGCCCGGCGAGTGTGTTGTCGTCGGCGTGCAGCGCAATGCGTGCGGCGTGTCGTGGTGTGCGTGCTCTCGCGGTCGAGCTAGCGCTCGACGAGGCCGCTGCAGCGACGACGACGACGACGGCGGCGCGAAGGGCGACGGCGTGCGCAGACGACAATGACGAGGGCGATGACACGGCGACGGCAACAACAAGACGGCAAGAGCGACGATGCTGTGGCGGCAGCGCGTCAGCGTGTGCAGACAGTAACGACAAGGACAACACAAGCAACGACAACGACAGTGATGACGACGATGACGATGATGACCATCTTGCACTCGCAGAGCGGCTGCTGTACGCGGTACGACTGGACAAGCTGCACGAGGCAACGCTGTACATGGCACTGCTCGACCTGTCCGGTGTGGTGCGTCGTGTGCGGCCCGCGAGCACACCGCGGTGGCGTGCCGAGTTCATGTCACACTACCACGCCCTCCTGACGATGCTTGAGCATCTCGCCATCACTGTGTTTGTGCAGCCGCTGCTGCGCCGCCGGCGACGAGGTGGCCGCCGCGGTGACGGCGGCGGCGATGCGACACCGTCGTCGTCACCGCGGCGTCGTCGGCTGCACGCACGACTGCGTGTCCTGCGCGCACTGCTGCTGCGACTAACGTACAGCTTAACCTGTGTGGCGATGCTGTCACAGCACCACGCCGCGCACGCGACGCGCTACACCAACGCCGTCGCGCCGCTGATGTGCTTCCTCTTTGACACGTGGCCGCGTTTGCGTGACATGCCTGCCATACCACACATACACGTCCTCGCACTCATGCAGCTCGCCACGTATGTGCAGCTCTGTCCGCCGTCGTCACTGACGAGCAACAGCAACAGCAGCAGCAGCAGTAGCACAGCGAACAACAACAACACAGCAAACAACAACAACAACAACACACTGCCGCCACTGCGCAACTCGCCAGCGCTGTACGATGGCACGACGACAAGGACACGAACAAACGGCGCTGCTGCAGCTGCTACGAACGCTGCCGCGTATGCGTATGCGGTGCGACCGTCCTCGCCGCTGCCCCACGCGGCACAGCTGCAGGGTGTGTTGCGTCTGCACAATGCGCGCGTACTCGGTCGCAGCCCCAACAACAACAACAACAACAACAGTCACGCAGTTGTTGCTGCAGCAGCAGAAGAGGGCGATGTTGCTGAGGAGGACGGCGGTGGTAGCGATCGTGGCAGCGGTCGGCTCGACAGTGTGCGACCCGCCGCCGCTATTGCACACGTTGCACTCACGCGACGTGGCAGCAGCAGCAGCAGCAACGGCAGCAATGGCAGCAATGGCAGTGCGACGGTCATACGACTGTGGCGACAGCGCACAGCCCTGCACGCACAACAGCAGCAACAACAACAGGGCCACCGCGGCAGCAGCAACAACCGAGCAGAGCATGACGCACACGACGCACGCCATGTCAGTCGTCGTGAACACGACGCTGACAACAATGATGTCGACGATGCCGTGGCGGCGATGGCGACCGTCGTCGCGCGCGCCACCGCGCACGCGTACACGTCGCTGCGCGCCCGCCTCATCGCCGGCGCTGAGCGCTACCTGACAATGACACACAACAACAACAGCAACAGCAACAACAGCGCAACGAATGCCGCGCGTAGGACTCGTCGTGGGCGGCGCACGATGTCGGCGGTAACGTTTGCTGACGTGCTCGCAGACGCAGCGTCTATTGCCGCTGCCACAACAGCGACAACGGCGACGACGACGCGCAGAGGCTGCCACGACGACGATGACAAGGACGACACGACGCAGCACGACCACGCAGCGGCCAGCGACCTCGTCATCACAAGCATCGCTGCTCTGCCACCACCACCACCACCCCTGTCATCATTGTCGCCTACAGCCGCCGCCACCGCTGCACGCGCGTCATTGCCATCTCTGCGCTATGCGGGTGTGTACAGCGCGAGCAGCGCGGCAGCCGCGGCGCTGTCGCTGCCCGAGTACGAGGCCGCCAAGCAGCAGCTGTACACACACGTCCTGCGATGGGTGTGTGAGGCGTGTTGTGGTACGCTGTTTGCTCTGCCGTCGCTCTCGCCACTCGGTCATCGCTTGCGTCGCTTGTCGTGTGGTGTTGTGCTGTGGCATGTGTGGTGTGCGGGTGCACCCACCACGACGAGCAGCGGTGATGCTCTGCACAACAGTGACGGCAACAACAGCAGCAACAACAACAACGCTGCTGCAGCAGCAGTCACAACGAGCGAGGCTGTGGTGGCGTCGACGCGAAGATGTGGCCACGGCCTGCTCGCCGTGCTGCTGCACCTTGTGCTCTCGGACGTGGTGGCGCATGGTCACCTGCTCGAGTACATGGCCGTGTTGCTGACACAGCGCAGTACGCTGCCACTGGTCGACGTGCTCGCGCGCACGCCGCTGCCACGCGCCGTCGTGACGTGCGTGCTGCTCGCTGTACACACGCTACAGCAGCAGGACGAGGAGGAGGCGAAGAGGACGACAGCAGCTGCTGCGGTTGTTGCTGCGACAAACACCAACAACAACAACAACAGCAGTGATGCCGCGCCAGACGAACGCGCACGACGGCTGACACGCAAGACGCTGCTCGCCCAGCTGTACAGCTTCCTGCTGCTCTTCCGCAACGTGTGGCGCACCACCACACACCCCATGAGCGAGCACGCGGCGGCGACTGGCGGGGGTGGTGGTCGCGCAGTGGGTGGTGGTGCAGCAGCAGCTGCAGCAGCTGCAGCAACAACGGCAGCCTCGGGTACAGCAGCAACGACGCTTGTCCGCTCGTCGTGCAATTTTTACGGCACACACGCGGCGTACTGCACCGATGGCCACATGTGTGCCTCGGCCCATCAGTTGACACGGCCACCGAGCTACTACGCCGCGCAGTCGCTCGCGAACAACGTGAGCAGCCATCACGACGGCGACGACAACGACAACAACAACAATACAAACGACAATGCACCAGCAACAACAGCAACAACAACAAACACGGCGGCCGATGCCACGGCACCACCATCGCCACCGCAGCCCTTCACACCACGTGCGCTGTCATCGTGGCTGACGACGGCAATGACGGCGCGACTGCACGACGCGGCAGCGCAACGTGACACCACACTGCACAACAACGGCAACGCCGTCGCCGCCGTTGCTGAGGATGTGGCTACTGCGGCTGACGAGGTGCGTGCTGTGCGGCCGTCCTGGCGGCGACTGCGCGTGCCAGTGACGGTGCACAACACGGACGCACAACATGCTCGCACCTCGCACACCGCAGCAGCAGCAGCAACGACAATGGAAACGACAGCAACAGCGGCTCGTGCGGGTGGTGGTGTGCAGCTGCTCGCACAGCAGCGTCGTGAGCTCGAGCTGCTGCTTGACGTACTGCACCACCACGGCTACATCAATGACACACAAGATGACGATGACGATGACGAGGAGGAGGAGGCGAACGAGGACGACGACGCACGCGAGCAGCAGCAGCCGCAGCAGCTGCAGACACCATCACGCGATGTACACAACAGCAACGACGGCGACGACGCCGCGGCGCGTCATCGCCGTCGTGTGCAACTCGGTGAGCTGCCGAGCTGGCTGCCCTTGTCACCACGTCATCTGCGCAGCACACACGGTGGCAGCAGCAGCACCAGCACGAACAACAACAACAACAATGACGATGTTGACGAGGACGAGGAGAATGCAGCTGCTGCAGTACAACAACAACAGCGACAGCCACAACAGCAACTGTTGCCTGAGCTGCCAACGTATGCTATGACTACGGGCACACACGCCTGGTCGCCTCGACCGCGTACGGCAGCGACCACGACGATGACGGCAGCAGAGCGACGGCGGCAACACAACAGCAACAGCAACAATGAGGCAAGCGAGGTTATGCAGCAGCAGCAGCAGCAGGAGTACATGTTCAGCGCGTTTGGCACACCGCCCCCACCATCACCGCCGCCACCGCTGCCGCTGACGGATGCGGCACGACAGCAGCAGCTGCAGCAGCGCGAGGACGCGGCTGCTGTTGTTGCTGCCGCAGCTGCTGCACGCGCACCTGCCGTCACACGCAAGCGTTACGCCGTGCTCGACGCGAGCGACACGGACAACCGCCGCAGCAGCAGCAGCGCAACAGCGCGGTCGTTGTTAGCCTTTGTGCAGCCTGACTATCTGCTGCTCGACGAGCCGCTGTGTGCGCAGCTGTTGACGTTTATACTGCGTGACCTGACAGATGTGACACAAGATGGCTGCAGCAGCAGCGACAACAGCAGCAGCAGCGGCAGCAGCGATGACGACACGAAGGACGCAGACACTGCTGTTCATGGCGCGCCCATGTCATTGCGTGTGTGGCTGCACACTGTTGTGCGTGCGCAACACGGTGTGCTGCCGCCACCACGACACTGGCGTGATGAGGATCGTGGCGTGTTTGCGCAAGAGCGACTGCTGCCGTCACTGACAGTCGAGCTGCTCGCACGCATCGCGGCGACACACCCGCGTCTGTGTGCGCAGCTGCGTCGCTGTGAGGTGACGGGCGACGTGGCGCAACAGCACATTCGCAGCAACAACGTCAGTGACGCGCGCGACACGCACACGGCCGTCACCAAGGACGCTCCTGCTGGCGCAACAGCAGCTGCAGCAGCAGGTGCTGCTGTAACGTTGCGTTCGCGCTTGTGTGCGTATGTGCTGCAGTCGTGTGTGTTTGCGCATAGCACACCACACGCGCTGCTGCTGCTGCGCCTGTGGGCCGATGCGTCGGCGACGGCCGAGCAGCTCGCGCAGACGCAGCTGCGTCAGGCGGTGCGTATGTGTGTACGTCATGGGCAGTGTGCACGCATTGACGCGGCAACACGTCACAGCCTCGTCGTTGCGCACGCGGCACGCACACGCGGCAACGCAGACGCTGCAGCAGATGCTGCAGCCGCCACGGACAACATGGACAGCAAGAGCAGCAAGGGCAGTGCGCTGCAGCACTACGTTGCGCCGCTCGCGCACGTGCTGAAGGCGCTCGAGGAGGCGATGCGGCAGGACGCGCTGGCGGTGTACACTGTCCTGCAGCGCTGCTGTGAGGTGCGGTGGGTGCACCCGTCGGCTGACGATGTGTCCAAGGCGTGGGTGGGGCTGTGGCTGTGTGACGAGCCGACGTGTGCGCAACAGCAACAGCAGCAACAGCAACGTGACGAGATGCATGTCGAGAAGGCACACACCGCCGTCACAGACGACGGCAGCACGGCGCGTCATCGTCGCGGTCGCAGCAGCAGCAGCAGCAGCAGTGCGCAGATGATGACACGCACTGCCGTCACGACAGCCGAGGAGGCGACGACACGAGCGACAACAGCGACAACACAACCACACGCGCCGTTGTCGCGTTCGACACCGCGACACGACGCACTCGCCTTTGTGCTGACGGAGGCGATGTGCGCGCTGTGCAGTCGCCGCCTGCACGAGCTGCACGCACAGCGTATGGTGGACGCGATGGCCGCACAGACGACGACGCTGCTGCCGCTCTTGTCGTCACCGCGGCTGCACGTGCCGGTGCCGCCGCTGTACGCGTCGATTGCGCAGACGATGAGCGCACGCCATACACAGTCGACGCAGCCGCCGTCGCGCCATGGACGTGAGCAGCAGCACTGCGCAGACGGCGAGGACGAGGAAGGGTTGCAGCAACGACGACAACAACAACAGCAGACGACGGCGTCAGCCACTGCGCTCCGCACACGCGACAGCAACACCACGACAGCAGCAGCAACGATGACGACACGCAGTAGCAGCCACCACACGCTGCGACACGCACACGGCAGCGCTGCCGCGCGTGCGGCCTCGTTAGCATCGTCGTTGCAGCGTGCGTCGACGCCCTCGCCGACACGCCAACGGCAGCAACAACGAGAAGAGCAACAGCACGAGCAGCAGCAGCAGCGCGAGGTCAGTAGTCACGGCAGCCGCCGTCGTGCTGCATCTGCACCTCGCACAACAACAACAACAACAACAACAGCAACAACAACAACAGCAACAACACACAGATGGCTGTTGCCTGCACAGCTGCCCGTGTGTGTGCCCGCCTATCTCGCCGTGGCGCTGCACTTCAGCGACGACGCGCAGTCGTTCCCGTCGTTCGCGTTCAGTGCGGTGGCGCAGCAGCAGCCGCGTCGCTTCGCTCGCGTGCTCACACGCGTGCTGCAGCACATGTTGTCTGTGCTGTCGTCACGATGGCAGTGCGCACGACACGCAGACACAGCAACAACAACAGCAACAACAGCAGCAGCAGCAACAACAACAACAGCAACAACAGCAACAACGGCAGCAGCAGCAGCAGCAAGGCGCGATTGCACAGCGGCTGTTGTCCGTCACTTCCTCTTTGTTGTGCTGCATATGCTGCGCCGCAGCCTCGTCCTTGCTGAGTCGTCGGTGACGGCGCAGCAGTTGTGTGAGCTGTTCGCCGAGTGCGGCCTCGGGGCGATGCTCTGTCGCGCGGTACGGCTGCAGTGCTGTGTAAGCGAGCGTGACGCGACGACGCTGTTGTTGTTGCTGCGACGTACACTGCTGACGGCCACGGCATCGAGCAACAACAACACCAACAACAACAACAACAGCAGTGACGGCGGTGTTGCGACTGCGCACACGCGTCATCGTTGGTCGTCGTCGTCGTTGTCGCTTCCTCATCGTCGTCGCAGTGGCAGTGACAGCGACGACGATGACGACGCTGTACGTCGGCAACGCAGCACGCGTCCTACACGCAGCCGCAGCAGTGACCACAGCAGCAGCAGCCGCAGCAGTACTGAGGACAGCAGCAGCAGCAGCAGCAGTGAGGACAGCGATGCGGAGGTGTACACCTCACGACGATGGCAGCACACACTCGACAGCCTGGCTGCCGCCACCACTGCCATGTCGGCGCGCGCCGCTGCTGCTGATGTTGCAGACAACAACAACGGCAGCGGCGATGCTCATCGTCGTCGTCGTGGCCGTCACGCACACGCACACACCACACGACCGCAGCGTCGCACTGCCTTGTCTGCGGACGACGCCGCTGCTCTTGCAGCCAGCGACGCGACACACGCCGCCAACGACGATCAGCACAACAACAACAACAGCAATATGTTCACTGCACGCCTCCTTGGCGACGACAGCCACAACAACCACAACGACCACAATAACAACGACGACGATGATGAGGTGCACCGACACGAGTCGCTGGTGCAGCTGTGGAGCAGTGCACTGCGACGTCACGAGGAGCTAGGTAATGACGTGCTGCGTCACGCGGTGGCGGAGATGCGCTTTGGACACGACGACGATGATGATGACGATGACGACGATGACGAAGACGATGATGAGGTGGACGATGACGATGTCGACGATGATGATGATGACGATGATGATGACGATGATGATGTTGTCGCGCCACTGCAGCTCAACGACGAGTACAGCACAGACGACTACGATGACGACGATGTGAGCAATGATGTCGACTATGCGCTGCGTCGTGGCGGTGACAACGACGCAGCTGTGGCGTACACACACGACGTGGACGACGTTGACGTCGACGACGATGTTGACGAGGACGACGTGGACGAGGACGACGACGCGGATGCTGACGAGGTCGATGAGGA
Organism: Trypanosomatidae sp. Fi-14; assembly: GCA_023091115.2. NCBI lineage: Eukaryota > Euglenozoa > Kinetoplastea > Trypanosomatida > Trypanosomatidae > Trypanosomatidae sp. Fi-14. The sequence continues at coordinate 51,469 of JAKVQF020000947.1, read as the reverse complement.
CGACATGGATGTCGATGTGTACCACACCGCGTATGAGCAGCGACTGCCACAACACATCTTCTTTGGCACAGAGACGAGTGGCGATGACGACGACGAGGATGACGAGGATGACGACGAGGATGAGGCGACGCATGTGAGCAACAACAACAATGACAATGACGCTGCTGCCGCAGCTGCTGCTGCAGATGGCGGCGATGATGACGGCGACAGTGCGCCGTTTGTTGCCGAATATGTGAGCAGTGAATACAGTCAACGCATACACGACGAGGACGACGACGACGACGACGGCGATGATGCGGAGGAGAGCGTGTCAGATGCGATGATGACATCACGACAGCACAGCAGCAACAACAACGATGACGACAACGACAACACGTCAACGTCAGTGACGCTGTCACGCACGACGGCGGCGGCTGCGGCGGCGGCCGCTGTGTTGTTGCTGTCACCCATGCGCAATGACGACGACAACAACGACAACATGGCCGAGGCAACAGCCACCGCTGCCGAGGCAGCTGCAGCGGCTGCTGCTGTGCTGCAACAACAGCAACAACAGCCGGTGATGATGATGGCGTCGTACACGTCACAGCCACACGACGAGGCATATTTTGTCGGCAGTGACACGGCAGCGGTGACGACGTCGTCGTTTGCGCACGGCGACGACGCGCGCAACGACGTCAACGGCGATGACGCCGACGACGGCACAGGTGGTGCTGCTGGCCATGTCCTCATGACGACAACACCAACAGCAGCAGCAACAGGAGCAGCAGACAGAGTGCACACGACCACGTCACCGCCTGTCGCGGCGCTCGCACTCGCGGCAACGACAGCTGCAACGGCGTCGCCTCGAGCAGCGTCCGCTGCGTCGGTCGTCAGGACGGTCGGTGCGGCGGTGCGGCAGCGCGCGGCACACGTGCCTGATCGTACACAACGCTTCCACTATCAGCTGCCACCGCCGCTACCGCCACCGCTGCACACGCCAATCATTGCGACACTCGGCAACAACAGCAACAGCAGCAATGCAGCTGCTGCAACCGCAGCTGGCAGTGTCGTGTTGCCTGTCGTGTACGACAGCAACAACAACGACCACAGCAACAACAACAATATGGCTACTGCCGTGGTTGTCGGCAGCAGCAGCGGTGGCGGCTATGAGGAGATGACGCTGTATGATTACTACAACCCACAGGCGCACATGTTTGTCGGTGTGCATCCGCACAACGGCGTTGGCGGTGGCCTGCGCGGTGCAGACGCGGGCGGCTATCACCTCAGCGGCGCCGCTGCACGAGCGCGGGCCGAGGTCGTCTATGGCGCACACCTCGGTCTCTATGACAGCCCTGCCTATGCGCATGACATGATCGGCGGCATCAGCAGCGGCAACATGCACCGCCATCATCCTCATCACAACAACAACGTGTACAGCAACAGCAGCAGTGGTGGTGGTGTGTTGAACTATTACTCGGGCATAGCGGGTGGTGCGTTGCTGGGCTATCTGAGTGGCAGTGGCAGCAGTGGCAGCGCGGGTGGTGCGCGTCATAGCCGTCATCATCAGCAACAACAACAGCAACAGCAGCAACAGCAGTATGTGTGGCCGTCGCTACCCGGCTATACAATGGCTGCCGTACTCGAGGGCATGGTGCTCGCTCTTGGGCCGATGAATGAGCGCAACACGATACCGTTGCATCTGCGCTCAACAACAGCAACAACAACAGCAGCAACAGCAGCAACAACAGGAGCAGTAGCGACTGCACAACAGCACGGCAGTGACAATGCGACAGCACAGCAACGTGCACGCACGCCACGTACACCGTCGGCCGCGATGGCGGCCGTCGGTGACGTGGCGACACGACCGCAACAGCAGCAGCAGCAACACCATCGCGTTGCCTCGAGCACAGCACACGACACACACGACGTCAGCGACAGTAGTGACGAGGGCGATGAGGACGCACTAGCCACTGCTGCTGCTACTGCTGCAACGGCCAACAACAACGACGTCGACGACGACGACGAGCGTCGCGCACGCGCACGCGCCATCGCCTCGCGGCCTGTCACGACGGTAGAGGAGGCACGTCAGCTCATCTTCGATCTTTTTGCGAACACGACGGCGTCAACGCCAGCAACGACGACAGCGAACAGCAGCAGCAACAACAACGACAACAGCAACAGTAATGAGCGACGTGACAGTGGCAACAGCAGCAGCACAACGAACACGTCACGACAGCCACGACGTTATCTGCGACAGGCACCACCGCCACCACCGACATTGCAGGGCACCGAGCACGCAGCCCTGCACGCACACACGCTGCCGCCGCCGCCACCGCCATCGTCGTCGTCAACGTCGTCATTGTCGTCCTCGATGACACAACCTGCAGCAGGAGCGATGGCAGCAGCAGCAACAGTGACAACAACCACCGCAGTCTCTGCTGCAGTGGATGTGACACATGGCAGTGACGGGGGCAGCGATGCACGCGAGACGAGCACGCACACGACACGGCCGCTGCAGACAAGCGACACTGCCACCGCCGCCGCAGCAACAACAACGGCAACAACAAGCAATGCTGCTGTGGCGACGGCAGCGGTTGCACACGATGACGACAATGACATCACCACATCAGCATCGTCTGCACCACCACCATGGCAAGGTGTTGTCGACCCCAGCTTCTTGTGTGAGCTGCCGGCGGAGATGTGCAGTGAGATTGTTGCACAGCATCTGCACCTGCTGCGTGACACACGCAGCGACAACAACAACAACAGCAGCGCAGCAGCAGCAGCTGCTGCCGCACCACCACGTGAGCACCTCGGCTTCCACACACGCATTGACGCTCGCTTCCTCGCGCAGCTGCCCGAGGCGGTGCAGACGACTGTGCTGCAGGTCGAGGAGCGTGTGATGCGCTCAGTGGCTGCACGGCCGTCGGCAGCGACGGCAGGCGCAGGCGGCAACGGCAGCAGCGGTGGTGGTGGTGCAGGAGGCTACGGTGATGGTGGTGATGATGCCGCCGCCGCCGCAGCAACAGCGACAGCTGCCATGGCAACCATGGCAGCATCGATGCAAAGCGACCTCGTTGCCATCCTCTTGTCTGTCGATGACGAGGTGCGACGTGATGTGCTGCTGACGTGCAACCTCGACGATCTGCGCGACCACCCCGAGTTGTACACCGAGGCAACGCAGCTGCGTGCGCGGGTGCGTGCCGCGGACGAGGAGGCGGTGCGACGTCGTCGACTGCTGCGTCAGCAACAACAACAGCAAGAGGAGCAACAACGGCAGCAGGAGCAACAGCAAGAGCAACAGCAGCGACAGCGTACACTACTACAACAGCAGCAGCAGCAGCCGCCGCAGCAGCGCTACAGCGGCGGCTATCTGCGTCCGCCTGGCCTCGGACTCGATGGCACACAACGACGTGGCGAGACGAGTGCGGCGTCTGGCGCGAATGCGGGTGGGCGACTGCTGTCGTCGTGGGTGCCGTTGTACGCACCTGCACACATGCAAGTGCAACAGCAGCCACAACATGACGAGCAACAACATCACAACAACAACAACAACAACAACAACAACAACAACACGGTTGCAGCAGCAGCAGCGCGCGTCGACCTGTTCTACGCATACATTCACCCAACGAACATTGCACAGTACATGTTGCAGATGGCGCGTGATGCACGCACGAGCACACGCGGTCGCAGCCACCGCGGCGATGACAACGATGACGATGACGACGATGATGAGCACCGCATGCGTGCGCGACATCGTCGTCTGCTGCGACATGCGTTGTCGAACAGCACACGACATCATCGTCCACAGCAACAGCAACAACAACATCGACGAGGACGTCACCACCATCACCACGCAGCGGCAACATCAAGCGCCACTGACCGTGCCGCCATGCTGTCTGCGCCCTCTGCCTCACAACTGCCACAACAGTCGCCGCCGTTGCTGTCACGCGATGTGTTGCGCAGCTGCATTGCGCTGTTGCGTTTGCGAAGCGGCAGCAACAGCAGCGGCAGCCTGAGCAGCAGCAGCAGCAGCAGCGTCGGTAGTTACATGGGCCTCACTGCCGCATTGCATGCGTCACCGCTGTCACTGCCGCCACCACCGCTGCCGCTGTCGTCCGTCGCCGCCGCGTCATCGCCGCGCGGTGGTGACGTGGGCGTTGTCAAGACACAGCTGGCCGCGCTGCTGCGACTGCTCTGCTGTGATGTGACGAGTGCAGCACATGTCATTCACGATCTGCTCGTCTGCCTCGAGGCGGTGGTGGACAAGACAACAACAACAACGACGACAACAACGGCAGCAACAAACAACAACAACAACAACGGCACAGGTGCAGCAGCGTGTGCGCACGCGCTGCCCGAGCAGCGACTGTGTGATGCACGCTTTGTGACCCAGGTCTTGTACATTCTGTGTGAGCTGTCACAGCGACTGCGATGCGTTGTGTTTGCGCTGCTGCTCATGCCGTCGACGCCAGACGCAGCCAACGACGACGACAACAACAACAATGTCGCGGTGACGTCGTCCTCGTCACACACACCACGAGGGGCTGTTGCGGCGGCGAGAGCGGTGCGTGCAGTGGAGACGGTGCTGCCGCTGGACGCACCGCTGACACGCGATGAGCGCACTGTGGCGCAGTACAACCTGCTCGGCCGCCTGCTGCGCGTGGCGACGACGTTTGCGCACATTGTCAGTGTACGTCACGAGTTGCTGCGTCTGCTCACGATGCTCAATCACACGGTGCGGTGCCTGACGACGGAGTATGTGTGCAGTCGGTCGACGAGCAGTGCATCGCCGTCTGCTGCCGCGGCTGCGGCTGCGGCGGCAGGTGAGGACGATGATGACGATGACATGATTGACGATGCTGCTGCTGCTGCTGTGGCTGCAAACGACGACGACGATGACGCGCACGACCACACCACGTCGACGGCAGCGGCGACATTGGTTGCAGCACAGCAGCCACCGCACCACCGCGACGGTCACGACAATGGCAACACACTCTTTGCTGCTACTGCTACTGCTGCTGCTGCTGCTGCTGAGACAAACAACAACAACAGCAGCAACAACAACACGACAGCGCTCGCAGCAGCACCACCGCCGTCGCTCTCGTCCGTTGCACTCGTCGTGCACAGCCACGTGACCGGGCATCCCCGTCATCGCCAGCGTCTGCTGTGGACGTACCTGATGAACCACGCCACGTACCGGCAAGAGGGCTACGCGTGTGATGTGTGCAGCACCAACCCGCTGCTCGATTACTCGTATCACTGTCCACGCTGCATCTTTGACCTCTGCCCCGACTGCGCACGTGAGGCGCTGACGACGCAGCAGCAGTCGATGCGGCTGCAGCGTGCCGCGTACTGGGGCGTGTGTGCCCCTGCGTGCATGCAGGCTGTGGTGCAGCTGCTGCAACATTTACACTGCTGCGCGGCCACCGCCGACGCACTCTGCACGCTCGTCGCGCCTGGTATGAGGGAAAGTGCACGACGTGACGGCGTACGCAGCACCATCACAGCAACAGCAACAATGAGTGAGAGTGTATGCGGTGTTGGCAGCAGCAGCAGTAGCAGCAGCAGTGTGTCGGCCATACAGATTGTCGAGCGTGAGCTTGTGCGTGTGGCACGCGACTATGTGGCCGAGATTAGTGCACGCCGCAACGCGTTTCGACGCGCCGTCCGCGCACTCGTCGAGCAACGGCAGCGTCAGCGCCGTCAGGGCGGCGGTGGCGGCAGCGAGATGACGGTGACGCCATCGCCGTCCTCGCCTGCTGCCGCGGCGACGGCGCAGCAACAACAACAACAACAACAACAACAGCAACAACAACAGCGCAGCCACGCCCTGCCCTCACTCGGCACAGCCTCTCTCACACTGCCCGACGGCTTTGTGTTCACACTCGACGAGGCAATTGCGCTGCTGCACAGTCTCGATTTTAGCCGTGACAGACGCTCGCGTGTGCACGGGCTCTTTGTGCCCTACGCCGAGGCGACGTGCGCCGAGCCGCGCGAGCTGACGCTGCTGTGGCACGCCATACAAGCGTATGTGCAGATGGTGACGTGTGTACTACAGCATCTGCCGTCCACACACACGAGCAGCAACAGCAACAACAGCAGTAGTGGTAGTGGTCTGACTCGCAGCACCGCCTCGGCTGTGCCGCCACCACCGCCTGTGCTGCTGCTCGTCACCATCTTTTGTCACTACCACCTCAGCGAGTCGCGGCGCACGGCGGCGTCGTCGACGACGTCGACGATGCTCTTGTGCAGCAGCAGCAGCAGCAGTCACAACAACAGCAACAATACAACGACAGCCAACACGACCGCTGCGTCACACCTGCACAGCGAGACGGAACGCTTCATGGTCGAGACGACGCGTGATGCGTCGGCGCTGTCGGACAAGGCGGTGCAGCAGCTCCTCGCCGACGACCCAGCAGCGGTGCAGCACTCGGCCATGTCAGACGGCAGCGATGCCGCGCACCAGCCGCGCAACAGCAGCAGTCGCGGCGTACGCGGTGGTGGCGGCGGTGGTGGTGTGTACAGCAGCTTGCTGCCAAGCCTTGTGGCGGCGGCGGCACACGAGCAGCCACGTCGTGCACACCGCACAACGGTCGCTACTACTACTACGGGGACAGACACGGCCACACCCGCCACATCACACGTCGCCGCGTCCTCGACGACAACGACGGCGGCAAACAACAACAACAACAGCAGCAGCAGTGCTGCGCCGACGTCAATGGCAGCCACGACGAGCGGAAGCAGCAGCAACAACAACAATCATGCGACAACAGCCGCGTCGACGGCGTCGGCGGCGACAGCGGCCACAAGCAGCACGTCCGCCGCAACGCGCAGCGGCGCAGGCGAGGTGCGGCGTCGACTGCCGCTGCTCGTGCGCCGCTTTCTCGAGGCCAACCGCGTCACCCTCAACGCACTGCTGCACAGCTCGCCTGGTCTGCTCAATGACAGTCTATCTTTTCTGCGCGCAGAGCCGAGCCTCATTGACTTTGCGTTCAAACAGCGCGATTTTGCCCGCCGCGTCAACCTTGGTGTGGGCGAGCGCATTACACTGCACATTCATCGCGCGACGTGTCTGCAGGACAGCTTCCATGAGCTGCAGCGCGTCAAGGCGTACCACGGACCGCTGCACATACACTTTGTCGGCGAGGAGGGCGCCGACGTGGGCGGGCTGACGCGCGAGTGGTTTGAGCTCATTGCGCACGAGGTGGTCAATGAGAGCTACGCGTTGTTTGTGCACTCGCGCGAGAATATGACGTTTCAGCCGAACCCGCTGAGCGACGTCAACCCCAGTCACCTGCAGTACTTTCACTTTATTGGTGTGGTGCTCGGGTTGGCGGTGGCGAATGGGGTGCCGATGGATATACACTTTACCCGGGCCGTGTACCGTCACTTTATCGGCATCCAGCCCGTCTTCCGCGACCTCGAGAGCGTCGACCCGGCGCTGTACGCGAACTTGTCCTGGCTGCTCGACCACGACGCGTCCGACTTGGGCCTGACGTTTGCGCTCAACTATGAACGCTTTGGTGCGATGCAGGAGCTGGAGCTGCTGCCGGGCGGCAAGGATGTGGCGGTGACGAATGGCAACAAGATGCAGTATGTGCGGCTGCTGTGCGAGTTTCACATGACGCGCCGCGTCGAGGCGCAGCTGCTCGAGCTGCTCAAGGGCTTCTACGCGGTCATCCCGCGCGAGGAGATTCGCTGCTTCACCGAGCACGAGCTCGAGCTTGTCATTTGCGGCATGCCCGAGATTGACGTTGACGACATGCGCGCGCACACGGTGTACGAGGGCTACAGCGCCGCCTCACCGCAAGTGCGCTGGTTCTGGGAGGCCGTCGCGCGCATGAGCAAAGAGGACCGCGCCAACTTGCTGCAGTTTGCGACGGGCTCGTCGAAGGTGCCGCACGGCGGCTTCGGCAACGTCGACGAGATGCACGGCAACGGCAGCGGTGGGGCGAGTGGGGGGCGGCACTACTTCACACTGACCAAGTGGAGTGTGAGCACGGAGCTGCTGCCGCAGGCGCACACGTGCTTCAATCGCGTCGATCTGCCCGAGTACCCCACCGCCGAGCTGCTGCGCGAGAAGCTGATGCTCGCCATCACGTTTGGTAGCATGGGCTTCACCATGGTCTGAGCGAGTGTATGTGTGCTTGTATATATATGTGTGTGTGTGTGTGTGTGGGACGTATGCAGGGCGAGTACGAGGTGGTGTCATTGCATTGCGGCAGCGGTACACGTGTGTGTGTGTGTGTGCGTGTCTCTCCCTATGTATACGTGTACGTGCAAGCGAAGAAGAATACAAGGCGAACAGTATGTATACACACGCTGACACACAAACACATACACGCGCAAGAGTAGTATACAAGTGCATGTGTGTGTGTGTGTGTGTGCAGCAGAGATGACGAGCATGACGTGCAGTATTGTTGCCATGATGGGCATGCAAGCAAACACAAACACACACACACATGCACGCATATGCACACATGCACATGCATACACATGCATGCTTGTTGCTATTTGTTGTTGTTGTTGTTTGTTGTTGTAGGCGTGCACGCAGCGCGAGGCGGACGTCCACGTGCATGTCACACAGCCTGCGTACGCCACCCTCACACGTTGTGTAAACACCGTCATCATACATATATACAGTGACACACTATAGTAGTAGGGCACACATACATACACATACATACACACACATACATACACACATACACATACATACACCCCCACACGCACACACACACACACACACATCACATGAGTCGTGCACGCAACGATGGCGCGGCCGTGTCTGCTGCTGCTGCTGCGGCTGCCGTAACGGTGCGCTACACGCCGTCGTCCGCAGCAGCCGCGACGGCGTCGGCAGATGTGCGTGGGAGCACATCAGCCGCATCGCTGTCGTCTGTGCTGCCAGGCCGTGTTGTCAACGTACCGTGTGTGTCAGCATCGTCCGCATCATCTCCACCACCACCACCAGCACCGTCCCACGCGACAAACACCGCAGCCATTGCAGTGCCACATGCGCTTCGTCACTGTGGCAGCAGCAGTAGCAGCAGCAACAACAGCAGTAGCAGTCTGAGTAGTAGCGTGGGCAAGCCCAGCGTGTTTCTGTTCAACAACTCGGCACGCCTTGTGTCGGACACGACACCGATGCCGACGACAACAACAGCAGCAGCAGCAGTGGCGACAACGACAATGATACCCTCGTCCTTCTCGTCATCGTCATCGCCAGCAGCAGCAGCAGCAGCTGTGTTGTCGTCACCGCCACTGCGTGGTAGTATGCAAAGTGCACGTGGCACAACGGCCTCGTCGCTGCTGTACGCGACGTCGTCTGCGCGTGACGAGGCCGCCTACGGCGGCAGTCGCAGCGGCATCGAGCTATACGGCAGTCTAGGCAGCGGCGGTAGTCGACAAGGCGGCAGTCGCTACGTGATGAGTGCTGTGAGTGCGAGTGGGAGTGGGAGTGCTGTTGTGGCGGCTGGCAGCGGCAGCGCAATCGTGTCGTCCTTCTCGTCTACCACGACGGCAACAACACCAGCAGCAGCCGCAGCAGCCGCAGCCAGTGCAGCGAGCCCATTGTCAACAACAACAACAACAACAACGACAACAACACCGTATCTGTTCTCGTCTCGTATGCAGCCCATTGCGTCCAGCATGTCCTTGTCACCGTACAGCGACAGCCATGTCGGTGGCGTCACAAGTGCGCGTGACGGCGTGGGCGAGGCACACGTGCATAGCGCACCACGACGCAAAACAACGGCTGCGTTTGTCACGCAGCTGTCGTCGTCGCCGCCGCCGCCGTCGTCGTCGTGCGTGCCGTTTGCACCGTCAGCGTCGCCGTCGCTGCACCTCGCACCGCTGCAGCCATGTGAGCAAAACTACATGACAAGCGCAGCACCTGCCATGCCCGATGACAAGCATGTGACAAGGACAGCAACAATGGTCGCAACAGCGGCGCAGCTGCCCGTCTCCTTTGCATCACTGCCAACGCTGCCACGCATGAGCACGCTGGCGAGTGCAACGAGCGGCAGCAGCAACAACAATGACACGACGACGACGGCGGCGTCTGCTGCGGATGCATGTAGTGCTAGTGTTGGTGATGGTGACGGTAGTAGCAGTAGTGTGACGGCGGTGCGTCGTGTCAAGCGACGGCCGCCATCGTTGTTTGTCGCACACTCGATGCCGTTGCCGAGTGAGGTGGGCCATGCGGTCAGTCGCGTGCTCGCCAAGCAGCAACAACAACAGCAACAGCAGCAACACCCGCAACAACAGTCACAGCACATACACGTGCAACAGCAGCAAACAACGCTGTTGCAGCCTGCGGCAACGGTGGCGGTGTTGCTGTCACCGAGCTTGCCGTCGGTGACGACGACCCTTGGTGGTGGCAGTGGCAGCAGCAACAATAGCAGCAGCAGTGCTCGTCATGACAAGCGCACAACAACAACAACAACAACACCGACGACGACAGTTGTTGACTCGGTGCCCGTGCGCAGCGACACGGCAACGCACAACAGCATGTACACCGCAGCTGCAAACGACGGCGACGACGGCAATGTACACACGACGATCGCTGCTGCTGCACAGGACAAGGACAAGGACGGCGATGGCGACGAGGCACCGCTGCACGCCTCGCTGTTGCTGCAGCAACGGACACGGCAGCAACAACAGCCCCCTGGCAGTGGTGGTAGCAGCAGCGGTGAGGGCAGCATAGGCAACAACAAGAGCAGCGGCAGCCACAACAAGGAGGCGCCCTTGTCTAGTGCAATGATGACAGCAGCAGCAGCAGCAGAAGCAGGCGCCGCGCCACTCAGCATCAGCACACACGCCCTCGTACTGTCGTGTCTCTCGCCACTGCAGGCGTGCGCTACGCAGCGGGACGCACAGCCACCACAGCCACAGCCACAGCCGCAGCAGACCACACACGCGAGTACGCAGCCTCGTCCTCGGGCGCACAAGCGCAGCACACGCGTACGTCTCGCACACGACGGTTGTACACTGGTCGCTGGCACCTTCCGCGTCGGCGCCGAGGGCTGTCTGACGGTGCACAATTTTCTGCTGCTCAACCAACACGACAACAACAACACCAACACGCATCTTGCTGCTGCTGACGGCGGACGTGCGAGGCACAATGCGCTGACGGTGCCGGGTGCGATGTCGTGGACGTCACTGCAGCCGTCACAGCAACACGGCAAGGTGCAGCTGCTGCATCCACATGCGCACGCATACCATGCTGCTGCCGGCAGCAGCGGCAGCAGTAGCAGTAATAACAACACTGTCAAGAGGGCGTGTGGCTACGCAACGAGCGGCTTCGCCGCACACGCAACGACAACTACTGCAACAACATCAACGACAGCAGCAGCAGCAGTCGATGGCGATGTGACGACAACGTCACGGACGCGGCACACCACGGCTGCTGCTGTTGCTGCTGCTCGTGGCGAGGACGATGGTAGTGATGTGTGTAGTGTGCCAATGCACAGTGTCTCGCCCTCGCCGCTGGCGACGCCGCTGCTGCTGCCGCCCACCACACCACCGCAGTTGCCGCTGTCGCGCACGCACAGCTTGCAGCACCTGCTCGCCGCACCACTCGCCCCGCCGCTGCTGTCGTCCGCCAACACACGACGACCGCCACAGCAGCCACAGCACGCGTCCTCCTCCTCGTCGTCGTCGTCGTCGTCGTCGTCAGCCGTTGCGGCTGGCATCACGACACCCCATGCACAGCTATGCGTGCCGCTGCACTGCCCCCCGCCACCACCACCACCGCTGCCGTCGTCCATGTCTCTGTTGCACGCAACATCGGCTCCTGCAACTGCGGCAAATGCGTGTGCAGCCGCAACAACAACAGCAGCAACAAGGAGCAGCAGCAGCGGCGGCAACAACAACCACCGTCGCAACAGCTGCGATTATACACCGCAACACGGCGGCTGTGCTGCTGCTGCTAGCAGTACAACACCACATAGTACAACTCGAGCAACAGCAGCAGCAAACGTGGCGCATGACGGCTGCTGCTGTTGCTGCTGTGCTGGTGGTAGCGGCGGTGATGGCAGCTACCACCACCACCACCACCATGCCCCGCAACAGCAGCAGCAGCAGCAACACTACCATGCGCCACATGGCAACTACAACAACAGCAGCAGCGGCGCACTGTACGAGAGCTCAAGCTTTACACTGCAGTCGGCGAGTATGAATGTGCCGTACAGCCCCATCACCTACTCGATGGACAGCCTCTATTTTCCCGAGACGTCACCGCAGCACGGCTGCAGCTGTTACAGCAGCAACAACGGCAACAACAACAACAACAATGACTGTCAGCAGCAACAGCACGGCAGCAGCCGCAGCTGCAGCTGTCATCATCGCCATCATCATCGTCATCATACTGCTACTACTGCTCGTGCATGCCGTCATCGCAAACACGACGGACAGCACGAGGACGACGGTGTGTGTTGTTGTGGCGGTGGCGGCGGTGTTGTTGTTGGGGCACATGCCATGACGATGGGCTACGGCGATCTTGCTCACGGCGCGCGTGGTGTGTTGTCGTCATCGTCGTCATCGTCGCTGTTGACAACGACGACGGCAACAGCAGCAGCAGCGGCAGCGGCGGCGGCGGCGGCGGGGCAGCGTCGGCAGCGCCTGTTGTACGCACACGCACACCGCTCATCACGTCACCACCATCACCACCACCATCACCAGCCGCAGCAGCCTCGTGTGCATCGCTGCTGTAGTCAACAGGACGCGGGCTGCGGTGCGGCGTGTGCGACGACGCATGCTGTCATGGACGCACACACCACCTGCCCTGCAACAACAACATTGACGACAACAACGGCGACGACGGAGGCGACGGCTGCAGCAGCCGCGACTGTCGCGACGGGGGCACACGGCAGTGATGAGCACGGCGTGGCGCAACACGCGTGCGTGCAGCAACAGCGACATGACGACTGTCACGACGATGGCCATCGTGCTGTCGCGGCAACAACAACAACAACACGAAGAGGAGACGACGATGATGCGCTGCCGTGTGACGGTGACGTTGTTGCTGCAGTGCACGACGTGGCCTTTGCCTCGCACACTGCACAGACGACAGCACAAATGACAACAACAGCAACAGCAGCAGCAGCAACAACAACAGCAACAACAACAGCAACGTCGTCACGCACCACCACCACCACCACCACACCAATGACCGCCTCGTTTGCGCAGCCGCGCTCGTCGCTGGTTGTTCGCTACGACGACCTGGACGTGTGTGCGGCCGTTGGCGAGGGCGCCTCGGCGACGGTGTACGTGGCGGTACACCGCCCTACGGGCCGCCGCCTCGCCGTTAAGCGGCTCGACCTGCAGCCGCTGTGCCTCGATGTGACATGGTCAACGGCGGCTACACCACACACGCCTACGCACACGCACACGCATCATCATCGCCATCGCCACCAGCTCTTTCGTCACGCGTGCGACTCGGAACGAGTGCGGCAGCTGCGACACATTGTTGTGCGTGAGCTGCAGGTGCTGCATGTGCGCTATCGCAGTCCGTTCATGGTGAAGGTGTACAATGCGTTTTATGTGGCCGACAAGGTGTCGCTGGACATTGTCATGGAGTATATGCACTATGGCAGCCTCGACGCGCTGGCACAATGTTTGCAGCGATACGCACAGCAGCAGAAGCAGCAGCAACGTCGTCGTTGTGTTGCACGTAACAACAACAACGACAGCAACAAAAGTCGCAACAGCAACAATAACAATAACAACAACAATGACGTTAACAACAACAACAACAACGAAGAAGACGGCGAGGCCGAGGAAGATGACGAGAATGACGAGGTGTACGGTGTGAGTGAGCGTGTGGTGGCGGTCGTCGGTGAGCAGCTGTTGCGCGGTGTGCGTGACATGCACGCACGCGCGTACATTCACCGCGACATCAAGCCAGGCAATGTGCTCATCAACGAGCACGGCCTCGTCAAGCTCAGCGACTTTGGTCTGTCTCAGCACTGTCATGACGCGGCAGAGGACGACGATGACGAGGAGGACGTACACACAGACACGCCAGCAGCAGCAGCTGCTGCGGCGGCTGCTGCGGCGGCGCGACGGCAGCGAGCGGAACGCGACGGTGGCGTGTACGCACACGACGCGAGACGCGCAATGAGCGCAACAAGGACGACACGCAGCAGCAGCAACAACGCAGACGACGTCGATGACGCGATGCGTGGCCGCTGCGAGTCTGACAACGCGGACGACAAGAGTTGCCGTGATGTTGCGCAGCATGTTGCACAGGCGCAGTTGCACGAGCACGAGCTCATGCTGCAGCGTGAGCAGACACGCAGGCGACACGCACCCGTCGTCACGACAAGCACGACAACGGCACCGTCACCTGCAGCTGCCTTGCTCACCCGCGCACACTCGCCGCACCCATCGTGTGCGTCGTCGCCGACCGCAGCATCCTCGACCGCGTCGTCGGTGTCGTCAACGTCGTCGACGTCGTCGACGTCATCGTTGTTGTCGTGTGACAGGCACAGGGACGGCGTGTGCACAGCACATCACAACAACAACAACGACAGCAGTAGTTGTAGCAGCAGCAGCAGTGAGGACAACGACGACGACGAGGACGACGATGACGAGTGCTCGGGTACGCTGAAGTATATGAGTGCGGAGCGGCTGCGCGGTGAGGTGCACGGCAAGCCGAGTGATGTGTGGGCCGTCGGCGTCACACTCGCCGAGTTCGCCATGGGCACCTACCCGTACCCTCTCGGGGACGCCAATGACATCTTTGCACACCTGCAGCACAGACAGCACGCCATTGACATGACGGCCGTCAATGCGCGCCGTGTGCGTCCGCTCAGTGCGACGTTTGCCGACTTTGTGCACCTCGCCACACTGCCGGCCGCATCGCAGCGGCCCACGGCGCAGGAGCTGCTCGAGCACCCTTTCTTCCGTCAATGGCAGACGCCGTTTGACTTGGAGGCGTACCTCGCAGCACGCGTGCCGTCGGCAGCGGCGTCACGGCATGTGTAGTCGTACACACACACAATCACACACAACACACACACACACACATTCACACAACACTCACACTTACAGTCACAGTCACGCATACATACAATCTTGTGTATATCGTTCCACCTGCACACACGCGTTGCGGTATGCTTTCACGTACGTCACGCTGTTGTGTCACACACACATGTGTGTGTTCTCTCTGTGTGTGTGTATGTGTGTGACTTGTCAAAAAGCAAATGCACTATACAAGTACATGTATATATATTTGTATACGCACACACGTATGCGTATGTGTGTATATATACGTGTATGTATATATATATACGTATGTATATGCATGCAAATGTATGCATATACACGTGTATGTGCACATGTACATCAGTCGGCATCTCTCTCTCGCGCTCGTTCTGTGCTTGCCACGACGTACATGCGCACACGTCATCATCATCGTCGTCGTTGTCGACGCCGCAATAGCTGCCGACGGATGTGTATGTATGTATCTGTGTGTATGTCTGTCCGTCTGCCTGTATGTCTGTCTGTGTGTGGGTGTGTGTGCAAATGACACTCGGTGACTCGCCGCTGCTTGCTTGCTTGCTCTTCGACACGTTCGTGTGCACGCATGCATAGGTCATAGCTATGTATGTGTGTGTGTGTGTGTTTCCGTACCCCCCGTCTCTCTCTGTGTGCTTCCCTCCTTGTGTACATGTGCCAATCGTCTTGCGCTATGTGCATGATGCAGTGCGCGCGCGTGTTTTTGTGTACGTGTGTGCATGTGTGTGCGTGCGTGCAAGCATGTGCGTCTCTGTGTGTGTGCGTCTCTGTGTTTGTGCGTGTGTGTGTGTGTGTTTGTCGATGTTGTGCATCGACTCGTCTTCTGCACACCTCTTTCCCTCTCTCACTTTTTGTGAGCGTGTGTGTGTGTGTGTGTGCGTGCTCGTACTTTGTCACGTTGACGACGATGCTGCCAACACGCAAGCAAAACACAGGCTGTACATGCAAGCATGTGTTCACGCTGCCACCTTGCATCTTGCTGCACACACACACACACATGTGTAGCAACGCCTGTGTACGCACACGGGCACACATACACACACACACACACACACATACATACGCACGTGGACGACAGTGTGCGTCACACACATGCGTGCTAGTCGTCTGTGCCGTGAGTACTATGGCCTCGCAGCGGACGGTCGGCTGCCCTTTCCGCCACCGCGGCGTGGTGGTGTGTCGGGTGCGATGCAGCGACGATGGCGTCGCTTCTGCGCGCGCGGGTGGTGTGGGCGGGCGGTGACGGTGTGTGGGTATAGCGGTGCCTGTGTATGTGCGTATGCGGCCGTGTGTAGTGTTGTGCACGTGTTGCACTACCGCACGATCAACGCCCTGTTCCACCCCACCGAGGACTACCTGCTCGACGACTGGCGTGACGTGGAGCCGACACTGCGTGAGGGTGACATTGTGCTCATGCGCGGTGTCGGACTGATGAGCTGGGCGATTGCGACGGCGCAGCTGGCGCTCGGCGTGCTGCACCCGGCAGCGTTGCGCTACTCGCACGTGGCGGTGGTGGTGCAGCCCGCCGAGTACGCATCGGCGGAGGCGAGCAGCGGCGGCAGTTGCGGCGTCGGCAGCAGCAGTATGACGAGCAACGGCGCCGATGGCAACAACAAGCATGGCAGCATCGACGGCGGCGATGACGCCGATGCTGCGTCGCACTTGACGGCGTCGGCGCTGCTAAATCACAGCATACAACACGCACAACAACAACAAGCGCAGCAGCAGCAGCAGCGCAGCCGTGGCACGGAGGCGAGGCACAGCGCCGCACACGGTACACCGCCTCGCGTGGCCGACCTGCTGCGGGCCGAGGCGTCGTACATGAACGCACACCATCACCGCCGCCTCGTACGCGGTGCCGTCATCCTCGAGGCGATGGACAATGACGAGTTCCACGTCGCCGACATACACGGCGGACGGCAGTACATGGCCGTGCAGCGCGTCGAGGCCACACAGCGTGTGTGCTCGCGCGCCGCAGATGGCCGTCAAGCTTATGCGCACTTTGCGGTACGCCGTTTGCGCAACTTTGCGCGTACGCCTGCGGTGGTGCAGAGCATACGCGGCTTCTGCGAGGACAATGAGGGCCGGCCGCTCGATGGCAGCGTGCTGTACGTGCTGTCGTTTGTGCATGCGCGGCTGTACGAGCTGCTGCGTCCTGCGCGCTTTGCACGCAAAGAGGTATCATGCAGTGAGCTGATCATGGAGCTGTATCAGATGCTCGGCCTCGTGCGACGGCGCTGGCGATGGGTGCGCCTGACGCGAGCAGAGGAGGCTACATACCGGGCCGCCCTTGCACACGGCGGCGGCGGCGGCGATTGCGGCAGCAGCAACAACACGAGCACGGACGATGAGCAGACGCGAGCAATGACGACGGCGGCACTGCTGCCGCTGCCTGCACCCGATGATGTTGCACGCCGTCGCACAGGCGCACTGCACGTGTACGAGAACTGCTACGCACGCGCCGATGTCGAGGCACAGCGACCGCTGCGCAGCCGTAGCTTGCCGCTCGTCACGGCCGCGGACACCATCGAGGGTGAGGAGGACATGCTCTACGCCACGCGCGCTGCGCCGAACACGGCTGCGACGGCGGCAGACGACGCGCTGTCGACTGCTACAACGCCGACGCCGACGATGCTGCCGCCGCGGCGTGCTGGCGACGTTGCGCTCGACAAGCACGGCCGACTGCGTCAGCTGCGCTGGTACTATCGTCACAACAGCCTGCAGACGTCGCCGTACCAGTTCACCGAGGGCGTCGACACGAGTGTCATTGACTGGATGCCTGGCTACAGCCTCGGGCAGGAGATACGCATGCAGATACCGACGACACTGCCACCACACGTGCGCGACGGTGACAACAACAGTGATGACAACTGTGGTGGTGGCAGTGAGGTGCGTGATGGCCGCAGAGCGTGCTAGTCTGTGCATTGCATAAGCGCACACACACGCACACACATATATACATATACATACACACATGACGCATAAGCGTGTGCGTGTAAGCGCACAAGACACGCGCGCAAGCGCGCACATACACATGTGCACATGTGCACACATGCAAACATTGCCGCTGACGCGTTGCTTTGCGCATGTGTGTCTGCCTTGTGTCTGACTAGTTGCTACGCGACACACACACACACACACACACACACACATACACACACACACACACATACACACACAATGAGCAACGGTGCTGTCAGTACGCAGGCCTTTAGCCTGCGCACGCGCATGCCTGTGACGGACGAGGATGCGCTGCTGACGGCCGACGATCGTGCCGAGAAGGCCGAAGCGGCGCGCGAGGACTGCACGACGCGGCGGCGTGCGTGCAAGAACTGCATCTGCGGCCGCGCCGCGCTCGAGCGCGCACTCGAGCAACAAGGCAAGCTGCCCCCCGAGGGGGTGCAGATGCCAGCTGGTGGGTGTGGCAACTGCGCCAAGGGCGATGCGTTTCGCTGTGCCAATTGCCCGTTTCTCGGCCAGCCCGCGTTTGACAACACCGTCGATGGCAAGGTGAAGCTGAACTTGACCGATGACATCTGAGGACAGACGGGAGAGAGGGAGAGAGGGGAGGGCGAGTGGTGAGGCGAGTGGTGAATGCGTGTGTGTATGTGTGTGACGCGTTTGTATACATGTCACACGCGCACACACTCTCTGCGCGCGCATGTGTTTGTTGTTGTGTTTGCGTTGCATATATGTGTGTGTCACTCAGTAACTTATATATGTGTGCGTACACTAGACACGCATGCATGTGTGCCACTGCTGTTGCTACATTCTTACATTGTGTGTGTATACACGCCACACTCTCTGCACTTGCTACACGACGACGCTAGCATAAACGTACACACATACACACACACACACACACACACACACACACACACACATACACAAAGACACATATATACGTGTAGTGCTCCGTCATGTTTCGCCTACTGCCGCTGCTACGTGCACGCGTTGACGTTGTCGACCTGCTGCTACGCGAGGGCCGCCTGGGCGATGTGCATATGCTCAATTACTTTAGTCAGCAGTACGCCAATCGTCTGCAGAGCGCTGACGGTGACACGGTCGTTGCAGCAGCAGCAGCAGCCGACGGCAATGACGACGGCAGCACCAGGGCACAAGCACGACAGACAACGGCAGCAGCAGCAGCAGCAGCAGCAATAACTACAACGACGTCTGCATTGCACGACTTGACTGGCGTGTCACGTGCACTGCAGCAGCGCATACGCGACGTGCAGGCGCTCGCGTGCGGTGCGGGTGGGCCGCTGGCGTGGCTGCCTGTGGTGTACGGCAACAGCAGCACGCGCTGCTGTACGTCGTACCTGGCGGCACAAACGTTGCGTGCCACACCAGCAGCAGCAACGACGGCAGCAGATGAGCACGCAACGCTGCGCATCAGTGGCGTGGTGACGGCTGCGGGCGGCTACGCAGCGATGACGACGGTGGCTGACGTTGCAGCCGCAGCCACGAGTGGTGGTGACGACGGCGGCGAGGACAAGGCGAGCGCGGCTGCACGTCGTCACGACAAGGATGCCATGCCTACGACGGTGCAGGTAGTGGCGCGTATGACACGCACACACGACGACAAGGCATCGCCAGCAGCCGCAGCAGCGAGCAGCAGCAGCAGCAGCGGTGACGTTGACCGTCGCCATGACGAGGGTGAGCTTGTGACGGCGATGGTGTCGCTGCAGCAAGACGGTGTGACGGCAGAGTGGGTCGGTGCTACTGCTGCTGGTGGTGATGCTGTCGACAGCAACAGCGAGCGCGACACGAGCGCGGCTGCTGGCGGCCGACTGTTGCGTGTGCACCTGCGCGACGCGGCGGCAGTGGCCGTGACGGGCATAACGGCAGCCGATGTTGCCGTCGAGCAGCACGTCTTGACAGCCGCGGCGTATGCTGCCATACTCGGTAAGCTGCAGCACGTCTGCGCGCTGCATGCGACGAGTGTGACACGCTACGACGCACTCCTGCTACGCAACCCCGCCGTACAAATGCGCCTCACACACTTGGCAGGCCTCCGCTACGGCGTCGAGTCTCTGCTCAGCTTCGTTGTGGGCGCTGGTGCGTATGAGCGTGGTGTGCGCCGCTGTGCCGAGGGCAGCGGTGCAGCACACGGTGACGGCAACAACACGTCGAGTGTGTGCAGCAGCAGCAGCAACAACAACAACAATAACGATCATGACGATGCGACAACAACAAGGCCTGGGGCAGATGTGGTGGGTGCGTGTGTGGCCGGTCATGACGTGCCGCTTGTCGAGTCGGCGCTGCTCAACATATACGCCGAGTGCGCCCTGCTCGATGGCATGGCGGCCGCGCACGACATTGTCCGCGACACGCCGCTCACACACACACAACCACATCGCAGTGCACCCACATCGGTGGCACTACACATTGACTACCCCTATGTAGCCCAGCTACTCCTGCACACGCCACAGTATGCGTTGACGTCACTGGACGGCGCACTTGAGCAGCAGGCGCTGCGCTTTCTCGTGCCGCTGCTGTTGCCGCCAGGGTCACACGGCAGTACGTCTACTGGTGCTGCTGCTGCTGCTGCACGTGCACGGACAACAGCCACGGCGATGGCGGCACAGTCGTCTGTCCTCGCACCGCTGTCGTCGCTGCTGCAGCGTGCGCTTGGCATGTCGGGCGGTCAAGTGCGACTGACGGGCGTGCATGCGAATCTGACGCCCGTCGCGCAGCCCGTCGAGCGTGACGCGGCGTCGCTGCTGCAGATGTTGCGTGAGCAGCGTGACGTGGCTGCCCGTGCTGCCACGAGCAACAGCAACAGCAGCAGTGATAACAGTGCACTGACGGAGCCGTGCTTTGTCATTGCCATGGCACAGTACGTTGCCGAGCTGCTCGCCAGCGTCGCCGTGCTCTGCCGCAGCACCGCCGCCCTGCAAGCAGACGAGGCTGGTGACGGTCATCGTGCGTGGCTGCTGGCGCAAGTGTTCTGCGAGGCCTCGACACGACGACGTCGTCGTCTGCTTGCCGAGTATCGCACGGCACACGCGGTGCGCACGCGTGCACTGCGTCACGTCGCCAACCTTGACAGTTACACGACACACCCCGTCGAGCTAATGAACGCCACGGTGGCGGCGACAGCGGCGGCGACGACGACGTCGCAAGACAAGCCAACAAGCAAGGCGTAACGTGCGTACACACACACAGACACATACATGTGTGTGTGTGCGTGTGTGCGCGTCGCTTTTTACGTAAGGTAAGCTACTCGTAACGTCAAATGTACAAGCACACATCACCGTCAACACGACGCAACGGTGAGGCAGGGCGCACAGACACACACACACATACACAAACTCACACTCTGCGCAGTGTACGTGTGTGTGCGTGTCATGTGACACGCACTGCTGTTTTTGCTACACACTTGTCAGCGTCTATATATACATGTCTTTATACACACACATTCACATACATATACAAATACACACAAACACACATATACCGTCGGTAGCGTCATCGTCCTTGCAGTTGTCGTGTGCACGCACTGGATGGCTACTACTGCCGCTGCCGCTGCGGTGGCGACGGCAAGCACGTCGCCGTCATCACGCTCGTCATTGTCGTCAGTGTCGATGTGTGCGCACACGACGGCGGCGGCGGAACTGCGTGGTCACGTGCTCGACGCCGCGTCGCTATTTGCATCTCGCCTGCCGTGCGTGACGGCTACACTGGCGAGCATACGTGCACGCAGTGCACTATCACAGAGCATTGCAGCATACTGGACTGCAGTTGCACACAACAACAGCAGCAGCAGCACTGTTGCAGCGGCTAGTGACAACAGTAGCAGCACTGCAGCTGCAGCAGCAGCTGCCGCTGTCGCAGACGAGCAGACGAGTGCCGCCGACGCGGTGGTGGCGGTCGTGACGGTGGTCGTTGTTGCTACAGCAAACGAGAGGCCGACACCGCAGCTCGTGCGTGTCGTCGTGTCGTTTGACTATGACAACGGCTTCCGCGTGTGCGGCACACTGCGCGAGCGTGTGGCACAGGACAATGCTAGCGACGACACGATGCAGCACCATACAGACAACAACGACGACGACAAGGACGGTGCCGAGGAGGACGGCGAGGCGTTGTTGCAGGCGCCGCGCGATGTGCAGATGCGGCGATACGAGTCGCTGCTGTCACTGCTGCTCGATGTGTACATGACCTAGTAGTGCAGAGGCGACGACTACACATATGTGTGTGTGCGTGTGTGCTCGCGTGTGTGTGTATGTGCGCTACATGACAAATGTAGTGCATGCATTGCTGCTTGTACGTTGCACAAGACAACGTTCACACACACGCACACACACACACACACACAAAGGCAAGACAAGGTCACGAGCGTAGCGACGAGTGTAGCCGCCGCGCAGCGTTGTTGTTGTTGTCTGCTCTCGTCGATGTCGTGGTGGGTCGTTTGCGTGTACGTGCTCGTGTACGCCGCGGCGGTGTTGCTGACGCGATGGCTGACGAGCGACGCCGAGTACACACGACCGCGCGGTGGTGTGCTGCTGTTTGCCGACGACACGACACAAGCCGATGGCAACAACAAGGACGATGACAATGACGATGACAAGGGCGACGACGATGACAGCGACGACGCACACGACGGTGGCGACGCGCAGCCGCTCTTGTCGTCGATGCTGTACTGCACAGACAACACACGCACAACAACAACAACAACAACAACAGCAGCAGCAGCAGCACAGCAACCTTTGCCACGACAAGAGCGCCGCAAGCTCGCCTTTCTCGAGCGACACTGCTGCGCGCTGCCTGTGCGTTCAGCGCACGTGCGCGTGCTCGACAGTCCATCGGCGTTTTACCGCGAGATGCGCACGCGCATTGCGGCGGCGCAGCACAGCATCGTCTTGTCTGCGCTGTACATTGGCGATGGCACGCTGTCGCACGAGTTTATGCAGTGCATCGAGCAGAAGCTGACGTCCGTGGCAGCGGCACAGCGCGCCTCTGCCTCGTCGCGGTGTGCGCCGTTTACGGTGACGTTGCTGCTGGACTACAATCGCATGGGCGACAAGCGCAACTTGTACACGGTACAACGCCTGCTCGCCCACGCCCACGCACTACAGCACGACGCAGCAGCGACAGCAGCAGCAGCAGCAGCACGTACACCAAGCAGCAACGACAACAACAATAGCGCGAATGACAAGGGTGACAAGGTGACGTGCACATCGCCGCTGCGGCTGTGCGTGCGCGTCTTTCTCTTTCAAAGTCCGTGTCGGTGGAATCGCCTCTTTCGGCCCCTGGCGCGTGCGCAAGAGGCGCTCGGTGTACAGCACACCAAGATATTCGTCTTTGACACGGCACACACGGTGTTGACGGGGGCGAATCTGTCAGATGACTACTTCACCTCGCGCATTGACCGCTACCTCGTCCTCGAGCACAACCGCTACGTGGCCAGCTGGTTCGCTGAGCTTGTCGAGGCCCTGACGACGCTGTCACACCCTGTGTACTACAATGCCACACGTGCCATGCTGTGTGCAGCATCATCATCGTCAGCGACAACAACAGAGAGCAGCAGCAGCAACAACACCGATGTCTGTCGCACCGTGGGCGCACTCGACGTGTGTGCGTGTGGCATTGGCTACGACCCGACGTATAGTGTGCACGCGTACGTGGACGCGGCAGCGGCGCACATGGAAGGCTTTGCACAGCGCATGCGCGTGCAGCTCGGTCACAGCGCACGTGAGGTGCTCACGCAACAGGCCGCACGCCTCACGTCGCCGTCAACAACAACGACAACAACAACGACAAGGTTAAGAGCACCAGGTGACGGCGACAGCAGCGACAGCCACGACGACGTTTGTTGCGATGAGGTGTACGACACACTTCTCTTTCCTACGCTGCAGATGGGCCGCGTCGGGCTGCGGCACGACAGTGCCGTTGTTCGTGGTGTGCTGCGGCGCACGGCGGCATACGAGCACGTGTGGCTGACGTCGCCGTACCTCAACCTGCACCCGATGTTCATGCACGTCATGCTGCGCCGCCGCTTCGCCCTCGACTGCGTGACGGCGAGTGTGGAGGCGAATGGGTGGGCTGGGCAGCGTGGCATGGCGGGCTACATTCCTTACTTTTACCTGCAGCTCGAGCGCTTCTTTTACTATCTTGTGCAGGCCACGCCGGGCTGCGGGCGTCGTGTGCGCGTGCGTGAGTTTGCGCGAGCGGGGCACACGTTCCACGCCAAGGGGCTGTGGTTTCTCAGTGCGCACATGACGACAAATAGTGCAAAGGCGGACGAGAAGGCGGACGAGAAGGTGCAGGGTGGTGAGAGCGGTGATGTGTGTGTGCGCGCGAGCAAGCCAAGTGTGACAGTCATCGACAAGGACGAGAGCACGAGCAGCAGTGACAGCGACAATGGCAATGACAAGTGCACGTACAAGGACGACTGCGCGGACGGCGAGGCGGCTGTTGTGGTGCGACATGCGTCACACACACACAACAACAACAACAACAACAACGACAACAACAAGCAATACCACCACAAGAGCAATGCTGCCGCTGCACTCGACCACACGCCACCGTACCTGGTTGCGTATGGCAGCACCAACTATGGTCACCGCTCAGTACACAAGGACGTCGAGGCCGAGGCGTTTGTCTACACACGCAGTGCGCGTCTGCGCGCGGCGTTGGCGGCCGAGCTGCACGCCATTGTGGCCGACTCGCACCGCGTCACCGCTGCCCGCTTCACGGGACACGCCAAAGGCCGCTTTCAGCCCGTCATCTCACTGCTCGCGCAACTCGGGCAAGACTTCTTGTAGCAGTCTGTGTGTGCGTGTGTGTGCTTGTGTAATGTGTACGTATGTGTGTGTGTGTAGTTATGCTTGTAGCAGCAATGACGCAAACGAGTGTGAGTTGGTGTTGTTGTGTGTCCTGTGCTTTTTGTGTATGTACATGCAACTTGTGCTGCAGGTCGTCGCACACACACACACGTACACGCATACACACGCGCGGGGGTAGCGAAGCAAACATGCGAGGTGCATCAGCGACGGCAGCAGCAGCAGCAGTGTCGCGCGACAAGGACAGCAGCAGCTGCGGTAGTGGTGGTAGCACCCGCACGACGGCGGCGTGTGCAGTGCCACGCAAGTATATTGACGCCGACCACACGCGCCTCGATGTCTTTCGTCGCTCACCCGCCTTTGCCAAGGTGCTATACTATGTGCAGGCGTGTGCCATGTCAGTGCGCGGTGTCGCGTACACGGCCCGCTGCCCGGCAGACGTGACGGCGTGCTGCCCGGCAGTGCGGTACATGACCGAGCAGCTCTTTCCGCGGCTGCACGCGATGGTGGATGCGATTCCGCTCGAGGACATGGCACAGCAGCGCTTCGGCAACCGCGCCAAACGCGTCTTCCACGCGCAGCTCGACGCGGTGTCGGTCGAGCTGATGACGCAGCTCGCGCGTACGCTGCCGTCGATGCGTCGCCGTGGTGGCGGTGGTGGCCGACAACAAGACGACGGTGCGAGTGCACAGCCGGCCTTGCCATTGTCGTCAGCATCACGTGAGCAGCAAACACAGCAGACACACAACAACGATGACGATGACGACGATGATGACGATGCTGTGCATGCGCTCGCCGTAGAGCTTGCGGCGTACTTGCGCGATGCGTTTGGCAACGCCACACGACTGGACTATGGCACCGGTCACGAGCTGCACTTTGTCATGCTGCTCATCATCTGCCTTGCTGAGCACGGTGACACGGGTGCACCGTTGCTGTACGCACAACACGACGCGCCGCCACGACCGCAGCCCGCACCACACGCAAGCGACGCGGACAACAACAACGACAACAAGAAGACGACAGCGACGACGGCGACGCACTGCGCAGCGTATGAGCTGTTTGCACTACCGCCACACGTCGCCGTCCCCGCACCGCTGCGAGCAGACACGACCATCTCGCTTGGCAGTGACGAGAACGACGACACGGACGATCGCCTCACACTGCACGCACTGCGACAGCAACACGTCATGTACGTCTTTTACGAGTATCTGCGCTTTGTGCGACGATTGCAGACGCACTACTCGCTCGAGCCGGCCGGCTCACACGGCGCATGGGGCCTTGACGACTACCACCACGTGCCCTTCATCTTTGGTGCTGCACAGCTCATTGGCGCCGAGTCTGCTGCTGCTGCCACCACACGCACAACAGCAACAACAACAACAACAGCTACAACAGCTACAACAGCAACAACACAACAGGCGATTGTGCCGGCCGATGTGTGTGACAAGCACAAGGTGTCGCGCTACGCAGAGGCATACTTGTACTTTGCCATGGTGCATTGGGTGCTGACGCACAAGTCTGGCCCCTTTGCCGAGCACAGCAACATGCTCTACAACATCTCCGGCGTCGGCACGTGGGCGAAGATATACAGTGGCATGGTGAAGATGTACGCGGCCGAGGTGCTGAGCAAGTTCAATGTCGCACAGCACATTCTCTTCGGCCGTCACTTTGCATGGCCTGCACATGACGTGACAGGCAAGTGAGCAAACGAGCGAGCTGGCGTGCATGTGTGCATGTGCATGTGCATGTGCATGTGCATGTGCATGTGCATGTGTGTGTGTGTGTGTGTGTGTACGTGTGCTGCTATATATAACAACACATACATGCCACTTGTTGTGTCGTCTGCATGCTGTAGCCATGTTGCACACACGCACATACACGCACACGCACACGCACATACACGCACAGGCACACGCACGATGCACGGCTACACCATTGTCGAGCGCATGGCGGCGGGCAGCTGTGGTGTTGTGTTTCGTGTGCAGCGCCGCCGTGATGGCGTGGTGCTCGTCATGAAGCGCATTGCACTGCACGAGCTGACCGACACACAGCGTCGTGAGGCGGCACAAGAGCTGCTGCTCATGCGCGAGCTGCAACACCCGCACATTGTCGCCTTGCGCGACGCCTTCTTGTTCAACGAGCACGACCTGTGCATCATCATGGACTACTACGACGGCGGCGACCTTGACAGCGTCCTTGCCGCACAACGCGAGGCTGACGCGTATGTGCCGCTGCGACAGGTGATGTTGTGGTTTGTGCAGATGCTGCTGGCGGTGCACTATCTGCACACCCGCGGCGTCGTCCACCGCGACCTCAAGACGCACAATGTGTTCATTGATCGCCGCACACACGCCATTGCGATTGGTGACCTTGGCATCGCGGAGCGCCTCGACGCGGTGACGGCAAAGGCGACAACAGCAGCAGCAACAACAGCGGCAGTTGCGGGCAGTAGCAGCAGCAGCAGGTACACGTCGAGTGATGCACAGCATCGGCTGCCGCAGCAGCACGCGACGCTGTCGAGTGCGCGTGTGGCGGAGCTGAGTATGGTGAGCCATGGCGTGCCATTGGCGCAACAGCAGGCGATGAAGGGGACGCCGCTGTACATGGCACCAGAGCTGCTGCTCGCCGGCAACAACAACAACAAGGACGCACAAGGTCACCACACGCGCGACGACGACGGCGACGACGTTGGCAGTCTGCGCGAGCGTGCCGATGTGTGGTCACTGGGCTGCATCCTGTACGAGCTGCTGTCATTGCACCACCCCTTCGAGTCGCGCGAGATGGGCGGGCTGCTGTTGCGCATTACACGTGCCGCGTATGCGCCCTTGCCACGGCACTACCCTGCCGTGTTGCAGCACCTGGTCGCGCAGATGTTGTGCGTCGACGCGGCGCGGCGACCGACGTGTGCGCAACTGCTGCGCTCTCCGTGTGTGCAATCGTACCTGGCCTTGCACGCGAGCATGTGTCGTGCTGTGCCGTCGCGTGAGGCGGCAGCAGGTGACGCGACAAGCAGCAACAATGACAACGATGACGACAACAACGGCAACAAGAGCAGCGGCGGCAAGGCTGCTGTGCTCGCACTCGACATGACGGCTGCGCAGCGCAACATGCACGCACAGATGCAGGCCCTGCTGCTACCGCCATTGCACACGGAAGACGACAAGGGCACGAACACGAAGCAGCAAGACGAGGACGCGTGTGACGGCAACAGCAACAACTACGATAGTAGCGGCCGCGACAAGGATGAGGCCGCTGTCATGTCTGTTGACGCACTCGAGGCGGCTGTTGCTACACCACACACACTCCCGTCGGTGGAGCGCGCCGCTGCGGAGCGCGAGGTGGCCGAGGCAACGGCGGCCACGTCACTGACGCTGATGGAGACGGCACTGCTGTCACACGCACCGTCCTTGTCCTTGTCACAACAACAACAAGAGCAGCAACAACAAGCACATGGACGAGGTGGACGACAGCGCACGTCGACACACGACACGGACGCCGCAGTCGCCGCCGCGCGTGGCGAGGACGACGTGCAGCGGCGACACGCAGCGAATGACAACACGTCATTGCACGTGGCGAGCGCGACGGCCTCGTCATCGTCGTCGTTGCACTTGTCCTTGCGCAGTGAGTTGCCGCCGTCGTCGTATGTGAGTGCGATGCAGCCGACGGAGAGCATGCGGCCGTTCATGATCTACGACAGGACGCTGTCACCGGTCGTGCTGACGCCACCCGCATCGCTGGCCGCACAGCCGCTGCCGATGTTGCTGTCCGCGACGACGTCCTCGTCACCACAGCAGGCAACGAACGAGCAACACTACACTACGGCGGCAGCAGCAGCAGCAGCTGTACACGACAAGAAGAACAACAATGTGACTGCTGCTGCTGCTGCTGCTACCACCACGTGCAAGGACGACGATGACGACATGGCAGCTGTTGACTATGACGACAATGTTGCTGACATGCGCAACGCCCCGCTCGACGTGCTCGCCCGCGAAGTAGAGCGCACGCGCGCGGTTGTGCTGCAGCTGATGCGACAGCACGCACAACGAGAGCAACAGCACGGACAACGACACGAGCGACACGCAGCGGAGCCGTCGACGACGACGCTGCCGAGTGAGGCGGCGCTGCGTCATTGGCTGTCGTTGTGCAGCAAGGTGCACTCGCGACGACTGCGCCGCTACGTGGAGCGGCGCGCGTCACTGCAGCGTGAGGTGCTGACGCGACTGTCACCTGCCGTGGCCGCTGCCGTGTACACGTACTACCGCACACACAACATACTTGAGCGTCAGCCACACGTCGTGGCGGCGCTTGTGCCGTCGCGTGCGGACTGGTGTGTGCTGCCGGCAGTTGCCGACATGGTCGCCCTCGATGCGTTTGTGCGTGAGCACGCGTACAGCACGAAACAACAACAGCAGCAGCAAGTGCAAGAAGACGACGACGAGGAGGAGCAGCAACACTGCTTGTCATGATACGTGACGACGTGTACAGATGTAGACGAGAGTGTGACGCGTTTTCACACACACAGGCCTGTGTCACATGCTGTATGCTTACAAGCTGTCGACTGCGTGCACGCGTGTACTTGTTCTCTCTTTATACTGTGTACGTATGTATGTGTATGCGACGCT
Organism: Trypanosomatidae sp. Fi-14; assembly: GCA_023091115.2. Classification (NCBI taxonomy): domain Eukaryota; phylum Euglenozoa; class Kinetoplastea; order Trypanosomatida; family Trypanosomatidae; species Trypanosomatidae sp. Fi-14. Next base: position 22,053 of record JAKVQF020000947.1, on the reverse strand, counting down.
GTCGAGTGCTGTAGCAGTGCACACAATTGCAAGCACGCGGGTGAGCATGATGTTGTCGTGGGCAGCGCGACAGTCGCGGCGCGCGTGTGTGCGTCACGACGCGCGGCAGCATTGCCGCCGTCGCCCTCGTCGCGCACTCTCTTGTGCGTCAGCAAGGGCGACTGACGTTGTCGCTGTCCTTGTCATGGCACTAGTAGTGCTACTGCTGCTGCTGTTGATGCTGTGCTGCGGCACTGTATTCGCTGCATCTACAGCGGCAGCAGACACAACGGCATCGAGCGAGCCGACACCGACGCCGCCCGGACCAGCACAGGTCACCTTTGCGTGGGACTATGATGAGCTAGGCGAGGCAACGGGTTGGTGGGCGTATCGCTACCCGACGTGCTCGGCAACGTCATCGACAACGACAACGACAACAGAGCAGCACGTGGACACGGACACGGACACAACAACCGACACAACAACGACGGCGGTGCGCGACCCGACATCGGTGACGACGCGGCAGCAGTCACCCATTGACATCCCCACCGCGCGCGTCGTCAACACGACGATCACCGTCGTCCTGCGCAGCTACGACGGCAAGCCCTTTGGCAACCTCGTCGCGACGATTGCGACGATGAGTGCGTACAATGTCATCCACGGCGCCCTCTTGCTCGATCGCTTCCGCGTCTATGTTGAGTGGCACGACGACGCCGGTGCGCTCGTCATGGCCACGCCGGCGCTCTACGCCATCCATAGCTTCGCCCTGCGCTACCCGGCGGAGCACCACATTGACGGCCACGTCGCCGATGTTGAGGTGCAGAGCATGATGACGAAGGTCGCCGATGGCGTGTACTATGCGCGCACCGACACGGCGCGCCGCACACCGCTGCCCGACCCGCTCGAGCCGTACATCAGCGTCGACAGCCTGTTCGCGACGGTGCCGGATGGGCACGGGGTGCCGCTGATTGAGGCCACCCTCGCGCAGGTGCTCTTCGACGTTGACATGGGCAGCACCGAGGTCGGCTTTGTCGTGTCGACGACGCCGCTGATGTACACCTACGTTGGCACGATGACGAGTCCGCCGTGCACGGCCGCGGTGCGCCACCTCGTCACACAGCAGCCACTGCCGCTGCAACACTCGACCCTCATGACGCTGCGTTCGCTGTCGGTGCCTGGCATGGGCGCGCGTCGTGTGCAGCCGCTGCTCGACGGCAGCACAAACGACAACACGAACAACAACAACAATGTCGACGGCCTCGCGCAACACGACGACGATGCTGCTGCCACTACAACAACAACAACAACGACATCGTCCTCGACTGTCATACAGCGTGTGCAGGTGCAGGTCAAGGACATCATTACTGACCTGCCCACCACCCCCGGCCCGGCACACTACCACATCGTCCCGGGCGAGGAGGATTACAGCGGCACCACGCACAAGTATGCCGTCGCGGCGGTGGCGTGCGTGGACGCGCTGCTGCTGTGCGCGCTGCTGTGGCTGTGCTGGGAGCGGTACAGCTACCGCTACCCGTACAACCACACGTGGCGCGTACCCACGACGCGCCGCGAGGTGTTCGGCGTGCCGGTGCGCTACGGCAGTGAGACGGGCCGCGCGAAGGCGCTGCTGACGCTGCCGTCGGAGGTGGCGTCGAGGCCTGGCAACGGCGGCAGCAGCGGAGAGGCCGAGGCAACAACAACAACTGCCGCCGCCACAACAGCAGCAGCGACGACGACGAGTCCGAGCGTGACGCCGACAACGCCGCCGCTCGGCGATGATGCTGCACAAGGCGCGCGTACGTAGCAGATACATACTTATATGTGCGCGTGTGTGTGTGTGTGTGACAAAGATGTACAGCAGTCTCGTGTCTATGCGCATTGCCTGACGCGCCCCGCGTACATGCACAACGCACACACACACACACACACACACACACACGCACACGCATGTGTCGCATTGCTGCTTCTGTTGTTGCTGCATTGCTCGTCATGGCTGTGCTTTTTTGTGTGTACATGCGTGACATGCAGCGGCTATGCTGCGTGTCGGATGCGTGCGCGCGACTGGTGCATAGACGACTAGACAACAACACACACACACCTACATACGCACATACATACACATACACGTAAACACATCACGCTCGTGTAACAACAAGACGGGCGCTGACAATGACAACGACAACAACAACGAGCGCGGCGACTGCGGTGTACAAGCCAACGCCGATCACGCGCTTTGTCGTGGCCGTGTCGTGCGCGGGCAGTCATCAGGGCAACACCCCTCAGCAACACGCAACAACGACAGCAACGGCGGCCGCAGCTGTGGGTGCGCACTCGCTGTCGGCAAGCGTGTCGCAGCAGCAGCGACAGACGCAGCAGTGGCTGACGAGCAACACGCTTGTGCTGCCGTCGCCGCAGCTCGCCGTGGGCGGCGGTGGCGCGGCGCCCGCAACGGCGACGGCGGCGACGCCGGCGATGTACATGAGCACGAGTGCGCCGACGAGTGCGGCGGCGGCGGCGGCGGCGCGGGCGGCGGTGTTGGCGAGCAGTGTGGCGAGCAACGGCTCGTTTGCGTTTCGCCCGCACAGCGTCGGCCATGTGGTGCACAATCCGTCGCTCGACGCCCTGCGCGCCACACGCTTCCTCGCCATCGATGACAATGACAACGCCGCCGCCGCCACGACGACGACGACGACGACGACGACGGCAACAACGGCAGCGACGGGCAACGCGCCGAGCGCTGCTGCGGCCGTCGCGGCGACGTCGCCGCTGCCAATGGCAACGTCCGCGAATGCAACGACGGCGACGGCTGCTGCTGCTGCTGCTGCCAATGTCGTCGCGACGTGGCGTCTGGGTGCGTCGTTTGCCGTGTCGAGTGCGCTCGACGACGTTGTGCTGATGAATGCTGGCGGCAACAACAACAACAGCGGCAGCGGCAGCGGCGACGACAAGGGTGACGTTGACGCGGCCGTCTATCGCGTGCACCTGTTGCTGCGCGAACGCGACGACAACGACGACGACGACGCTCGCCCGCGACGCGGCGACGCGGCGACCACGCGCGGCGACGCGACAACGTCGACCGCATCATCGCCGCCGCCGCCGCCGTCACAGCAGCCGGCGCAGCAGCGCCATCAGGTCATGCAGGTGACGGCGACGTGGCGTCAGTTCCTGCAGCTGGCGCGGTTTGTGCAGTCGGTGGCGCCGCAGTTTGCGCCGGCGGCGGCGGCGCGGCTGCTTGCGGTGGCGCGGCGTGTGTGGCGGTCGTCGCGGCAGCCGCGTCATCGCCGCGGCGACGACGGCGGCGACGGCAACGGCGACGAGAATGACGATGACGATGACGAGGAGGCCGCATGTGCCGCCAACCTCGCCGCCGACGACGACCTGCGCGCGTGCTTGCTCGCCAATGCGGTGTCGTACGTCGAGAGCAGCGCCGCGGCGGCGCGCCGCGATGTGTGCGACGGCGGCGGCGGTGGCGCAGCGACGGCGGCCGCGCCGCTCGCCAGCAGCGTCGCGACAAACGCGAGCAGCAACAGCAACAGCCGCAGTCAGCCGCAGCGCAGTCACGCGGCGGTGGCGCCGCTGACGTGGGCGGGCGGCGGCGATGACGCGTCGGCGGCGGCGCTGACGTCGAGCTTTGCGCTGCGCGGCAGTGCGACGGCGACGGCGGCGGCGGCGGCCGCCGCGCAGCAGCAGCAGAAGCAGCGTCGCGTGCTCGCCCGCTGTGCCTACATGGAGGCCTACCTAAACGCCTGCATCGCCTCGACGGCCGTCAACTGCCTGCACGAGCTGCACGCCTTCGTCGGCTACACGCGGTTTGTGCAGCGCGAGCGCGTACACCACGCCTACGCGGCCGCGCAGCAACAGCAACAGCAACAACAGCAACAACGGCGGCAACAACAACAACAACAGCAGCCAACACAGCAGCGTGACGCGCGCGCGCGCCGCGGCACCGACGCCATGGTCGCCGCCCCCGCCGTCGTTGCTGCCAGCCCGCCGCTGCCGCAGGGCTACCTGAGCGACGACAACGCGACGAGCAGCAGCAGCGGCGGCGGCGGCGAGGACGGCGGCAAGGCGCGCCGCGCAGCGCGGGCGACGGCGAGCGCGCGGCCGCGTCGTCATCACCGGCGGCGGCGCCGGCGCGCGCGGCGGCGACACAGCAGCAGCAGCAGCAGCGAGGAGGACAGCGAGGGCGGCGACGGGGGCGGTGACGAGGCGGCGGCGCTGCTGCGTGAGTGCTTCGCGCTGCTCGACGACACCGGCGCGGGGGCGCTGTCGGGCGATGACGTGCTGCTCGGCGCGGCGTGTGCGACGCCGGCGTCGTTCGCCGCCCTCGTCGACGCCGTCCACGCCGACGCCGTCCACGCCGGCGCCGCGCTCGCGCCGCGGCCGCTGCTGCCGTTTGTGGCGGCGGTGCCGCGCGCGCTGCTCGAGCGCGTCGTGCCGTCGTCGCTGCGCGGCGTGTGCGCGCGGTGCGCCGGCGGCGGCGCCGACGCGGCGTTGTTTGCGGCCTTTGCGCGTGCGGTGCTGCGCCGCTGCTGCGGCGGCGGCGGCGGCGCGGCGTCGTCGCGCGGGGTGTTGGCGCGGTGGGTCGGCCGCGTGCGGCAGCTGCGCGTCGTGCGGCTGTACGGCGCCGTCGCCGAGCTCGTCGGCGGCGACGTAGCGGCGGCGTGGCGCGCGGGGCTGCGGCGGCTGTCGCGTGTGGCGGCCGCGACGCCCGGCGGCGACGACGACGCGGTGGCGCGGCTCGTGTGCGGCGAGTCGTCGGCGTCGTCGCTGCGCTGCGTCGGCGACGTCGCCGTCGGCGAGCTGCTCTGCCTCGTCTACGTCGTCGCGTGTGCGGGGGTGCGCGTCGTCGGCGTGGGCGAGGTGTGGCAGTGGGTGGCGCGCGGCGCGTGGTGGCGCGACGCGGCGTTTGCCGCCGACGAGTGGGCCGCCGCGCTTGACGCGCTCGGCCGCGTCGTGCCGCTGCCGCTGCTGCTGCGCGCGGTGCGCGGCGGCGGCTGCGGCGATGGCTGCGGTGCGGTGCTGCGGCTCGTCGCGCGGTGCGCCGTCGGGGCCGACGAGGCGACCGTGGCGGCGCTGCGGGCGAGCGTGCAGGCGCGGCGCCGCGCGCCGTGTCGCGACGCGGCCGTCATGACGACGCGGCGCGGCGGCGCCGACGACGAGGACGACGGCGCCGGCGACGCCGCTGCCTTGTTGCGGGCGCGGCTGCGCGTGGCCGAGCGGCGCGTCGCGGCGCTCTCGCGGGCGCTGTCGGCGTGTCGTGCGCGTCCGCGCGCCGCCGCCGTCGACCCGGCAAGTGCGACGGCGGCGCAGACGAGTGCGCACGGGCAGGCGACGTCGGGGCCGCGTGGTGCGTCGCCGCGCCGTCGCCGATCGGTGGCGGCGTTGCTCGCGTCGTGGCGGCGGCCGTTGTGGGCGCCGGGCGGGGCGGCGTGGCGGGCGGCGCCGCTGCTGCCGTCAACGGCGGCCGCAAGCGACGGCGACGACGCCGACGCGCTCGTGGCGGCGATGCGCGTGACGAGCGCGGGGGCGCTGCTGTACGCCGTGCCGCGCGCGGGCGGCACGCCGCTGGCGGCGCTGTGCTTCGACGTGTTCGTGTGCGGCGGTGGTGGCGCGGCGGCGCGCGAGTATGTGGCGATGCGCGGCGGCGGTGGCAGTGGCGGCGGCCGCGTCGCGGCGCTGCTGCTTGACGACGTGCGCTTGTACGCGTTGTGGCGCTGCCGCTGTGCGTGCCACACCGGCGGCGGCAACAGCAACGCGCCGTCGCGCGGCGAGGCCGCCTCGACGTCGTCGCGGCGCAGCTCCGACAGTTTGCTCTACCCCTCGCCGGCGCCGCTGTCGCGTCGTGGCGCGGCGCCGGCGTCTGCGGCGGCTGCGCGCGGCGGCGTGTGTGCGCGGTGCGCCGGCGGCTGTGGTCGCGTGTGCGTGGCGACGCTGCCGGTGCGCGTGTGGTGCCGCGTCGGCGTCGCCTTTGACTGGCAGGCGCGCCACGTCACGCTGCACGTCGCCGTCGTCGACGGTGCGGTGGCGGCTGTTGCGTCGTCGCTTGCGCCGCCGCGCGCGGTGGCCATGTACGACGATGACGGCGACGACGTGGCGCTCGTCGACGTCTACCCGCGTCTGACGCCGCGCGTTTGCTACTGCAACACGGTCGCCTTCTACGCGTAGTGCTTGTGTGTGTGTGTGTGTGTGTGTGTTTGTTGGTGTGCAATGTGCAAAGCAGACGATGACGATGTCGCAAATGCGTGCATGCCTGTGCGTGTGTGTGTGTGTTTGTTTTTTACTTGTGTCACATGCCCTGCCTTGCTGTTTGTACAAAGTGCTGTTGCACCGCCGCCCTTGTCGCGCGTGCGCGTGTGTGCGGCGTGCTTTCTGCATTCGGCGGCCCTCGCGCGTGCGTGCGCGCTGTCTCTTTGTCCCATTCGCCTCGTCGTCGCGCTGCAAAAACTTTTGTTGCCGATGACGCCGCTTACGTTACCCCTGCCGCCGCTAACCGGCGCGCATGCGTTCTTTTGTCCGTGTCTTTGCCTGCTCGTGTATGTGCGCTGCGTGCGCGTGCTTGTCGCGCGCCGTCACCATTGTCACCGCCGCCCCGGGGTAAGGAAAGTAGTAAAGATAACATGACCGCCGCCGCCGCCGCCATCGTCTACGCGTAGAAACGTGCATATACAGTTTCACACATTCGTTTGCCGGCGCAAGAGGTGGGGGGAGAGAGGGAGGGGTGAGAGGGAGGGGCGTGTGTACATATGCGCGGCGTGCGCTATACGATGTCGCGCCGTGGCGCTCGTGTTGTCGTTGCCTGGGCTGCTGCCGCTGCGACGCGTCGACGGCGTCGTCGCTACTTGATGAAGCGGCAGCCGGGCACGATGATGCCGGGCACCTCGCACTCGGGGAAGATGCGCCACGCGCCGGCGTTGACGCTGCGCAGCTCCTGGCAGTACGAGCACGGGGCGCAGCAGATGATGCACATGCAGTCGCCGACCATGTTCCCGCTCACACCGCTGCGCTTGCGCAGGTTGTAGCGGGTGAAGAGGCGGCCGACCGGGCAGCAGAGGATGCAGAAGCAGTGCGGCCACAGCGAGCAGTTCTCACCGAGCGAGCTCGCGTACAGCTTGCACATCGAGCACGGCGAGCACCACGTCCAGTGCACGCAGCACAGCAACGCACTCACCACATCAGGCGACCCGCAGCACGGCGCCAGGCGCCAACACTCGTAGATGGCGCCGGCCTGGCCACCCCAGTCGACCTGGTCGAGGCCGAGGATGCCGAGCGCACCGCCCGACTGCACTTCGCCAAGGCACGCGTCAAAGCCCATGACTGCGTCTGTGTCTGTGTGTGTTTGTGTCTGTCGCTGCTCTTCTTTGTTTGCTAGTGTGTTTGTTTTTGCGTGTGTGTGTTTGTGCTATTGTTTCACAACAAGTGCAACGAGTTGGCGCTGGGCGAGGGCGGCGACGGCAATGCAATGCGTTGACGCACGCACGCGCGCATACGCACACCGAGGGCGCACGCAAGAACATATGCACACGCACCGAAAAACATGACAGAGCGAGAGAGAGAGAGAGAGATACACAGGGAGTGTGAACTATACACGCGTGCACACGCGTGCGCAACGAGAAGGCAACGTGGCTTTGTTGCACGAAGACGGGTGCGCGCGCGCGTCGAACGAGTCTGCGACAACGAGCATCTTCACCGCAACGGCGGGCGTCCATGTGCGCGGGCGTTTGTGTGTGTCTAGACAAGACTTGCTAACGCTCGTGCGTCGTCTGCGTCTTCGCTGTCGCCCGTTGGCTGCGGACGCGTCGCTGCGCGCCCTTGTTGCGCGCCGTTCGTGTCCTCGTCGCGTCGCTGCTGCTGTTGCATTCGTTGCGCGAGTGCGGCGAGCGCAATGCGACGCCGCCGCTCCGCGTCCGCGGCGGTCGAGCCGGGCAGCAGCGGCGGTGACGCCGTCGTCGCGGCGCCGTCGCCGCCGCCGTCGTCGGCCGTATGCGCGGCGACGAGCAGTAACGCCGGTGGTGCTGCTGCTGCTGTTGCGCCGCTGCGCTGTCCGCCTCTGTTGCTGCTTTTCTTGCCGCCGTCGTGGCGGTGGTGCGTGCAGCGCGAGAGGGCGGCGGCAAACGACGACGACAGCGACAGCGCCGCGCGTCGCACCGCGGCGGGGTAGAGCAAACTCGTCAGCGGCACCGCCGCCGCCGCTGCTGCGGCCTCGCTGCCGCGGCGTCTGCCGCCGCCGCCGCCGCCGCTCGTTGCCGTCGCGGCTGCGACGGCGAGTGTGCTGTGCGGGGCGTGCGCCACGTACGCGCGCACGCCCCCCCACGACACACAGAGCGACACCGCCGAGGGCAGGCACATGGCGACGCACACGCACGCAGACCCCGCCAACTCCGCCACCGCCTCGCCGACGCACGCGAGCGCGTACACGCGCACCGGCTGCGCGACGCCGCGTGTGTTGTACACGCTGATCGCCGACGCGTCGCCGCCCAGACTGCCACACAGCACCGCCCACACCACACGCACGGCGCTCACGTACACCCACGCGAGCGGCACGTGACCGGTGCGCAGACACGCGGCGACGCTGCGCAGCAGTCGGCTGCGTCGTGCGCGCGACGCCGCCGCCGCCGCCGCCGTTGTCGTCGTCGCATGACTGCCGCCGCCGTCGTCGTCATTGTCATGCGCGCTCGCCGCCACCGCCGCCGCGGCAGTCGACGATAATGGCCAGGTGAAGAGCGGCGTGTGCGCGCCACCGCGCAGGTGGCACTGCGCGACGGCGATGCACTCCAGCAGCGGCCATGGGCCGCTGTACGTGGCGAAGAAAAACGCGTCCGTCACGCACAACAGCCGCAGCGCCCACGAACAGAACAGCAGCACCGCCGCTGTCGCGACAACGACGGCCGCCAGGAGGAGCACAAACGCCACCGCACCGACGGCCGCCTCGACGCGGCTGCCGCTGACGAGCAGCACCGCCACCGCGACCGCAACAAACGCGGCGCTGCGCTCGACAAACGCGTAGGCCACCACCCGCGTCAGCAGGCTCGGCGACGGCATCGTATTGTCGGTGTCGTCGTCGACGTCGGCAAAGGAGCGCGGCAGCGTGCGGGCGGTGAGCAACGGCGTGTGGTGCTGCCACACCACCACGTCGTCCTCGTCGCCGCTGCGGTTGATCGGCCACAGCAGGACGTACATCAGCACGAGCGTGCCTGCGTACACGCACGCACCAACGCCCAAGCGTGCCATGACGACGGCTCGTCCTCGTCTATGTGTGCAAATGTGTGTGTGTGTGTGTGTGTGTGTGTGTTGCTCTTAGCAATGTGTATGCGCAAGCAGACGCGCACGCAGTTTTGCACACGCACAGCGTGTCGGCATGCGCGAGCACACGCACACTGCCGGCTGTCACGTGTACACTGCGCAGTGTGTGTGCACATGCACTGGCATCGTTTATATGACACACATACATACACAGACACAGACACACAATTACTGCTGTTGCAGCAGCAACGACGACGACGCAGCTGCATCGTCTGCGTCTGTGTGCGTGAGATGACTGCCATAGTAAGCGAGGTAGTGACGCACCGTTGCAATGAGTACGCCCGCGCGCGGATGCAGCAGACGCGCAAGCGAGGCAAAGACGCGCGCGTCCAGCAGCACCGCGCGGACAGCGCCGCCGTGTGCACGACGACGACGATGGCTGTTGTCGTCCTCGTCGCTATGCTGCTGCTGCTGCGCCTGCGCCTGTTGCGCCTGTTGCTGCGGTAATGCAAGCAGGCGACGCACCCACGTGTCGACGACAAGCGTCAGCTCGTCGTACATAGCCAGCCAGCAGCCATGTCGTCGTTGCTGCTCGTGCGCGCTCAGCTGTTGCCACCATGTCGTCGTCGTCGTCGTCGCTGCTGCTGTTGCCGTCGTATCGTCAGCGTCATCGTCGTGTGCACTGCTGTTGCTGTTGCTGCCTAGTGCAGCTGCTTGTGCTTCGTACGTCATACGCAGCACATCGATCGTCACACGACACAGCTCACGCGACGACAACAATGACGCTGTCGTGTGTGCTGCTCCCTCGTCGTCTTCGTCTTCGTGTCGTTGCTGTACGTACATGGCGAGCTCAATGTAGCTGAGCAGCAGACTGCGCATCGCGGTGTGTGGCAGCGCCGTCGTGTTGTTGTTGCTGTTGTTGCCAATGCCTAACACAGGACTGTTGTCACTCACCTTCACACTTGCACTGCTGTTGCTGTTGTTGCTGTCGTCACGTACAGTCGACGGCATCGCATAGTAGCGCTGTGCACCTCGCCACAACACCGCAGTGCACAACAGCAGCAGCTGCATGAACGTCTGCGGTGTGCATTGCGGCAGCCTCATCACCGCTGCTGCTGCTGTTGTTGTTGTCGGTGCACGTAACATTGTTGTCGCTGCTGCAGCTGCTGGCCTCGTCGTCGCTTGTCGCAACAGCACCGTATGCAGCAACTGCGGCAGCGTCAGTGTGCACTGCGTCAGCAACGCACACAGCTGCACAAACGCGTTAGCTTCGTCGGCCGCGTCATTGTCGCCGTTGTTGCTGCTGCTGCTGCGGCCGACAACAACATCGTCGTCATCATCCTTCTTGTTGCTCTTCTTGCTGTCGTTGTTGCTGCTTGACGTGAGCGAGCGCAGATACATGTTTGCCGCATGCGCATAGCGCTGCAGCACCGCATCGTCGTCCTTGTCCGCGTTACTGCAACACGTACTGCTCTGCTGCTGCTGTTGTCGTCGACGTGACGGTGATGCAGCACGCAGACCGCACAGCAGTGGTGCACATGCACTGTACAACACCATAGCCACGCTGTCGAGGAGCAGCTGCAGCAGATACGCATTGTTGTTGTCATCGTCATTGTTCGCGTCGTTGCCGTCGCCCTTGTCTGCTTGCGCCGATGCTGCTGCTGCGCGTTGACAGCACTGTAGCAGTGTGCGCGCAGCCAGACATCGCGTCGAGTGCTGTGTCACTGTCGTCGTGACGGCCATGCGATAATGGCTGTTGTTGTTGTTGCTGTTGTTGCGTGACGGCGGCACGGACACCACCAACGGCACGAGGCAGTCGCGCAAGAGCAGCGACAGCATCGTTCGTCGCCCCGTCGCCGCTGCTGCCGCGGCGGCGACGACGTCGTCGGTCAACAGCGTAAGCACAGCTGGCAGCGTACTCGCGAACGCCGTCGCCGTGCAGCCGCGCAGCCCCGGCAGCGTCGACAATGTCACGTGTTGCTGTGACGGCGATGTTGCCGTCCGTGTCGCCGCTGTGCGGTACAACAACTCGAGACTGAGCAGCACAACGTCGTCGTCGCTGTCGTTTGTGTGTGCGCGGCTGTTGTTGTTGTTGTCCTCGCTGTCAGAGCAAGAGGACGGCAACAGCGACAACAACGCACCACCGCGTACACCACATCGCACCACACGGCACAGCTGTGCGGCCACAAAGCGTACGTGGTCGTGTGCTGCAACAGCAGCGGCAGTGTGCGCTGAGGCCTCGTCGTCGTCGTCGTCGTCGTCGTCACATTGTTGTTGTTGTTGTTGTTGTGGTGACAACAGCGGCAGCACACTGCGCAAGCCGTCAATTGCGTCCATGCGTGTCTGCTCGCGTTCACAGCGCAGCAAGGCACACAAACATCGCAGTGCGTGTTGCAACACACACGTCTGTGCGCGTGACGCTAGGCCCTGCACGAGGCCATCGACACGCGCATCGTGTCGCGTCGGCGACAACGCATTGTTGTCACTGTTGTGCTCGTCATTGTCGTGCGCAACCGTCGTTGCCGTCACCGCCGTCACCGCCGCCGTTGCTGCACATCGTGTCAGTGTCACGAGCTGCGATACACACGCGCGCGACGCCTCGGCGTCGCCACACAGCGCCCCGAGCAGCAACACACTCGCCAGCAACGCTGTCAGCGTCGCGTGCAGATGGCTGGGCAGCTGCATAAGCGTCATGACGTGCTTGTCGGCTGCATCATGACCGCTGTTGTTGTTGTTGCTGCTGTTGTGACAGCACAGCAGCAACAAGTGACGCAGCACGAGCGCAGCAAGGCCGCTCGCGGCCACCGCACCGTCATCGTTGTTGCGTCCACTGCTGTTGCTGCGTGTGTTGCTGTTGCTGCGTGTGTTGCTATTGCTGTTGTTGTTGTTGTTGTTGCTGCTGCTTGGCTGTTGTACGAGTGCGCGTGTCAGCGGCGCAAGCACACGCGACCACACGCCCACCGACCCGCGCACCTCGTGTACACGACTGCGTACGTCGTGCCCGTCACTACGCTCGTTATTGTTGTTGTTGTTGCAGCCTCTGCTTGTGCTCTGGTAGTGTGCGGCAGTGCTGTGCACAAGGCGTGTGATCAGCTCCTTGCTCGCCTGTAGCACGTGCACCTGCACAAGCCGTGTAACGTGACTGCTGCGATCACTGTCACTGCTGCTGTTGTCGTCGTCGTCGAGCATGCCCATGTAGCAGCGCAGCAAGATGTCATAGCACGCAACGACGCTGTCGTCGACACTGCAATCGCTGCTGCTGCTGCTTTGCATCGTCTGTGCTGCTGCTGTTGTTGTTGCCAGACGGTGTAGAACATTGACAACAAACGTCATGCATAGCTGCAGTGCATCGTCACTCGCACACTGCCGTCGTACAATGAGCGTCGTCAGGCGCGGCAGCACGCACGCGCGCAGTGCCGCTACATTGACGAGCGTCACAATGTGCACATCGCGCGCAGGACAGCCCTCGTCGCCCTTATTGTTGTCGCCGTTGCTGCTACTGCATGCTGCTACTGCTGCTGCTGTCGTTGTTGTCGTTGTTGTTGTCAACACCGTGTACTCGAGCAGACGCTGTAGGACAGAAAGCGCAGCAGCAAGGTGGGGTGTGTCGCCGGCAGACAGGTCGATGAGCAGTTGCGTGGCGCCGTCGAACAGATGCGTCAGCGCGGTGCACTCATCACGAGGATAACGCTCTTCTTCTTGTGCTGCTGCTGCTGCTGTAGCGGCGTCCTTGTTGTCGTTCTTGTCAGCCTTGTCAGCCTTGCCACTTACGTCGTCACGGCTGCTGCGGCTACTGCGGCAACAGCGTCGACTCATGTCCTCGACGCATGCGTACACCGCCTCTGCATAAGGCAACAATGCACGAACAGAAGTGTTGCTGCTGCTGCTGTTGTTGTTGCGTGTTGCTGTACTCGTCGTCGCGCTCATCGGCTCTGCACACACGCGACGCAGTGCGACGAGCAACACCGTCACGGACAACCACGACCGCACATCGAAGTGCACCGCATGCGGTGACGCCGCGACGTGCAAGATGGCTGCACGACAGCTGCCGCGTATGCGCGTCGCCGCACTCGCGGCGAGCAGTGTGTCGAGCGTCGTCGTCGACGACTGCGTCAGCCCACACGCTGCACTGCTCAGCAGCAGACTGTGCAGTCCATGCACACACTTCTGCAGGGCCGTGTCGACGACATCGTCGTCACTCGCTGCAGCACTGGCCGCTCTTGTTGTTTTGTTGTTGTTGTTGTTGCTGGCGTTGTTGTTGTTGTGACGCGTCTCACAGAGCAGTGTGACAAGGTGCTGCAGTGTGTTGTGTGCCATGGGCCACACAGTCGTCTGCAGCGCGTCACACACTACAGCGCGCTGCACGGCTGCTGCTGCTGCTGCTGTCGCTGCTGTCAGACGGCGTCGCTTGGCCGCACACAGCGCACACGTACACAACAAGGACGACAAGGAGGATGATGCAGCAGCAGCAGCCGTAGTGCTACTGTCACTTGTCTCGTCCTCGTCATCATCATCAGCGTTGTTGTTGCTGCTGCTGCGAGCGATGCTTGCTTGAAGACAGACAGTGTTGTAGTTTACGTCATTGTCGTGTCGCAGCAGCTGTCGCGTCTGCTCGACGAGGCGCTGTTGCTCGCTGACAAAGAGCAGATACTGACGTTCCTCACTCGACACAAACAGTGCACTGAGGCCACTGCTGCTGCTGCTGCTGCTGCTCGTTGTTGTTGTTGTTGTTGTCGTTGCTGCGGTACTGCTGCTGGCAGACGCAGCACCTCCCGTCGTCGTCGTCGCACCTGCCATGACGCGTGCACGCTGGCGTGGTGGCAGAGGCGGCTCACCCAACGAGTAACGCTGTACGACGTGAAAAATTTCTCGCGCATACGCCGCAGTGAAGTGTCGCGTCCGCACACACGCGCGCAGCTGCGAGACGAACACGTCGGCCGTCATGCGCGAGCCGGCGTGTGGGTTGTGCACGTCGGTGTTGAGCATGACGGTGGCGACGACCGCGACGAAGCACGCCGCGGCGTCGCCGTCGTACGGAAAGGCGATCGCGTCCATGCCGGCCACCGTCTCCTCCTCAGCAGCAGCCACACTCCTGCCATGACGAGCGGCCACGTTCTTGTCTCCGTCACCGTCTGCATCGCCTGCCAACTGCGTCTTACTACTGCTGCTGCTGCTGCTGTTGTTGTTGTTGTTGTTGGCTGCAAAATATGCCCCGCTGACATACTCGAGCAGTCGCTCCACTCGTTGCCCCTCACGCGGCAGTGCCAGCATCGACAGCGCCACACGCAGCGCCTCCGTCAGTGTGCAGCCGCGCAGCGGTAGACAGGACAGATAGGCGCGACACACCTGCAGCGCCATAGGCTGCGGCGACGACAGATACTCGGCGACGACGTGTGCGTCGAGTGAGCGGCGTGCGCGCAGCAGAAACAGCGCCACACGCGCGACGGCGGCTGCTGCGGCGGCCGTTGCGGGAGGTGACAAGTGTGCATAATCGAGCGGCGCTCGTGTTGCTGTCGTTGCCGTCGTTGCTGTTGCTAACGACGACGTGTGCGCTGTTGTGTTGTCGACTGCGCCGTTGCTCGGTGTGTGCTCGCCGAGCTGCTCATCACTGCACGCGTACAAACGCAACACCGCCTTGTGTGCATCTGCGTTGAACAGATCGGCGTGGTGCTGCTCCGCTGCCTTGCTGCGGTGCAGCCGCGACAACAAGGATGCGCACATGCGTGTCGTGTTCGTGTCCTCGTTGTTGCTGTTGTTGTTATGTTTGCTCGTCACCGTCGCGGCGCGTGCGCACACGTCGACAAGGCGCACAAGGGCCGAGAGCAGCAGCGCAGGCAGCGGCGATGACGACGGCGCCGCTGCCGCCGTTGTGGTGTGCAGCCCCCACGACGACGCAGGGACACGACGCAGTGCGTGTGTCAGTGTTGTCAACATCTGCTGCAGCAGGTTAGTATCGTGTGCATGTACATCGAGGTCGTAGCTCACGTACAATTGCAGCAGCATCGGCAGCGTGCGCATCATTGCCGTGTTGTTGCTGCTGTTGTTGTTGCTGTTGTTGTCGCCACTGCCGTCCACGTCACCATCTACAACGGCAGTTGCCGGCGCCTCACTGAGAAACGTGTCAGTGAGGTGCTGCACCGCCTCACACTTCATCACCGCCGGCGCGCTCTCTAGCTCGAGCAGCGGCAGCACATAGCGACTGTAGAGCAGACCAACAACAGAGCAGCTCGTCACGGCGTACGCGGCCATCGCGTCGCCATTCGCGTCGCCATTCGCGTCGTCCGCGCACACCCCGCTCTCGTCCTCGCCTGCGCTGCCAAGGGCATGACGCGCAAACACGAGCGCACGCAGCACATCAAACCCAGCACGGCGCACCGCCGCTTGCGGTGACGATAGGCACCGCAGCACACCCTCTGCCGCCGCACAACTGCGTTGTGGCGTGCACATCAGCTGACGCAGCAGTGCGCTGACATGACGCCATGTAGAATGTGCACTCGTGGCTGTCGTCGTGCGTGGCGTGCCGCGGTCAGGGCTGTAGGCAGCAACGCTCTGCAGCAGTCGCGTGACCGCGAGTGCGCCGTCGGTCGCGTCACCGCTGTGCGACATCAGCGATGCGAGTACGGCGTCGTCAAAGGACAAACCGAGCTGCAGCGTCAGTACCTCTGACATGGCAGCAACAGCATCTGCTGTAGCTGTTGCTGTTGCGGGTGCGCACTCTGCATGCACGCGTGCACTGCGTGTGTTACTTGCAGCAGAGGATGCTCTTGTTGTTGTTGCCACTGGTGGATGTGATGGTGACGCTGACGATGATGAGGTGGCGGTTGTGGCGTGTGTATGCAACACTGCCGCTGGCGTGGCAGGACACAGCTCACACAAGCACACGTGTGCGTCACGCTTCAACTGGACGAGCGGCTCGTACGCAACAGCACTCGCAGAGGACGATGACGTCGGCAACGTCGACGTTGCTGCTGCGGATGGCGTGTGAAGTGACGCCATGGCGACAACAACGGAGACGGCAGACGCAACGACATCGTCACCGACGCGTCGCAACGCACGCAGCAGCGCCACACCCCATCGCTGCTGTGCAAGCGTCGTCAGCACCACGCTCACGCGCGGCAGAATACGGCGGTGGTGATAGTGTGACGACGACGACGACGAGGACGAGGACGACGAGGACGAGTTGCCGTCACTGCCATCACCATCGCTTTCCTTGTCGTCGTCGTCGTTGTTGACAACAGCAAGGGCACGGCTCGCGTGTGTGTCACCGTGACGAGTGCTACTGCTACTCCTCGGCCGCCTCTTCGTGTTGCTGCGTTTGCTGCTGAGACTGCTGCCGTCACGCGGCTGCGTGGGGGTATGCTGCGCAGACAACGTCGCCCTTGTCGTCGACATGGACAGCAACTCGGCACGCACAGCGAGCGTCGTCGCACGCACGTCACGCAACACATCCACGCACACTACAAAGTAAAAGCGCATCGCCGACACGTCGGCCGTGTCCGCGACGACGGCCTCGACGTGCTCCATACAACGCCGCAGCGTCATGCAACTTTGCCGCACGTCACGCGCAACGGCAAGAGCGACTGACGCCATCGCCGAGCGCACAGTCATCTGCTCTTCTTGTTGTTGTTGTTGTTGTTGTTGCTGCATGCGCTGCGCCGCGTCCATGTCGTCCTCGCAGTCGCTATTGTTGTTACTGCTACGGATGCTGCTGCTGTTGCTGCTACTACTGTTGTTGCCGTTAGTGTCCATGTCGTCGTTGTCGTGGGCGCAGCTGACGCAGCACGCACGTGCGTCGCGTGCGACACGGCGCAGCAGCAGTGCCAACACACTTGTGCAACGTACCGCGAGCAGCTGCAGCAGACGACGCGCAAACATCTGCAGCTGTCGTCGCACAACAACATCGGCAATGTCTGTGCCGTGTGCCGCTGTCAGCAGCAACGACAGTAAGTCGACCAGCTCGCTGATGCTGTGTGTTTCGTCCAACATGGTCGCATTGCACACACGCAAACGCAACAGAGGGTACAACGTCGTCGCTGCTGCTGCTGCGGCGGGTGTGACACTGCTGCGCACCGAGCAGACGTCACTGATGTCGTGCGCATGGCTCGCTTTGCTCGCATCACGGTCGCTGCTGCTGCTTGTGTTGTTGTTGTTGTTGTTGTTGACGACGTCCGCAGTGACAGCATGCGATGCATCTGCATCCGTCGGCGTCCTTGTCGCCGTCGTTTGCGTGAGTTGTTGTTGTCTGCTTGCCTGTGTCGTGTGCGCGGTGTCCACGATGGTTAGCCAGTGTTGCGACGCTGCATGTAGTGGCTGCAGTCGTGCTCGCGTTGCACTGTTGCTGCTGCCCTTGCCACCAACAAGCAGTGACGTGGTGTGCTCGAGCTGCTGCAGCAGTGCACGCAGCTGCATAACAAAGGCGGCGCGGTTGTTCGCCTCCACACTCGTGTGCGACTGCATGGCTGTCCGCGCAACTGCGCTCCTCTGCTTCGCACACACGCACACACAGAGAGAGTACAGGACACCTCGTGTATGTATGTACGTGTACGAAAAGATGTACGTGTTGCACGTATGTGTATGTATATATGTGTGTGTGCGTGTCTGTGTATGCTTGACAATGTCCGCACGACTACTACAACATGTGATCAACGAGTACATGTGTTGCGCAATGACACACACATACACACACACACACACACAAGGCGCCGCTTTGTTTGCACAGGTATACAAACACGTCACACGGATGTAGTGTCACCCTTGTCGCTGCCCGCTGCACTACGACGCTGCAAGCGTGACAAGTGACCACGCTACACACAGCTCGTGCTCTTCTCGTCACTCGTCGCTGCTGTCGACGTTGTTGCTCGCCTCATTGCAGCTCGTTTGTGCGTAGGCGCAGGGTACGTGACGCGGTGCTGCATCACGTGCTGCAGCTCGCGCATCTGCACCACGCCATCGCCGTTGCGATCAAACAAGGCAAACACAACGTCAAGTACATCATTGGGTATCGCCACGCTCGCGTGCACATTGATGTCGCTGCTGCTGTTGTCGTTGTTGTTGTCGTTCATGTACTGCACATAGGCGCTGTGCAGAGCATCTGCAAACACGGCGCGTGTGACGGGCTGATCCGAGGCGGCTACACGCCTCAGTCTCGCGTACACATCCGCGTCGTGTGCGCACTCCAGCAAACGACAAAACTGCAACCACGTGGCAAGCGACACGCACGGCGGCAACAGCGTTGCATCGCCCGTTGCACCCTCGTTGCGCGCATGCACACCGCACTGCTTTTCCTGCTCATCTTCGTTTTGTTCGTCGTGTACTCGTGATGCGGTGGTGTGCAGGCGTCGCAGCTTGCACACCACATGCGCGGGAGGGTGTACCGCACCAACATATCGACGCAGCAGCAGCTGCGCACACGCCGTGGCAGTGATGCAGTCGCGCGCGCTTGTGTCGTATAGTCGATACTCGGCACGCCACACACACTCGCGCAGCGCAGCAATGGCAGCGAGCAGCGCCTCTGCTGCCACCGCCGCGTCTGTGCGTGTCGTGGCCGTGTCAGTGTGTGGCGTGTAGGACGTTTGCCGCGCAGACGTGTGGGCGCATAAGCGCCGCAGCACGTTGCACGCCTCGTTTGTCGTCACGCCCGCTGCTGTTGCTGCTGTTGACGACGACGACGACAGCACCTCCTGCACGAGCTCCTCGTCATGCGTTAAGCCACGCAGCAGTGTCGCTACCATGTCGCGCGTGCACACGTCACACTCGTCCGCGGCCGCCGCGACGCCATCGTCGGTGTGCTGCTGCTGCTGCTGCTGCTGATGTGCTTGTTGTGTGGCAGACGCGTGGGGTGTGCTGAGCAGCAGTCGCCGCACCACACTCGGGGTGCTCGTCAGCAGCGCGAGCACCACACGAAACTCAGTGAAGCTGATGCGGTCGTCCGCGTTCAGGTCAAACGCGGTGAACCACGCGCGCAGCTCGTTCACTACCGCGGGCGGCAGCGTTGACGTGTCCTTCACGACGCCTAGGCTGACAAGCCGCGCACACGTGCGTGGCGCCTTGCACTCGAGCAGCTGCCACAGCCGCTCACACGACAAACGCCACCACCTCGACCACCACCATCGCTGTTGTTGTCGCGACAGTGACGATGACGATGATGCGGAGGAGGAGGAGACGGCGGTGGCGCGTGGTAGCAGGAGCAGCGCCCGACAAAAATCGTCAAGTGTCATGTACCACGACAACGACGACGACAACGGTGCAGCCGCGCCATCGGTGCCGTCGCGCTGGTCACACGACGTCGGCGTGCTCACTGAGGCGTAGTGGCGAAAGTACGCGTGCACGTCGCGCAAATAGTACGGCGTCAAATACCCGGGCGTGCCGTCTGCACCGCCCGCACAATGCACCAACGAGGACGCCACACACGCGCGCATCATCAGGCACACAAACGCAAAGGCAGTGGTAGCGGCAGCTACTCTGGCGACAAGTAAGCCTCTACTGCCACGCAATGCACCTGTCCACCGCGTACGACACTGCTGCCGAACAGGTAGAGCAGTGCTCGCACATTGCCAGCAAGAAAAGCAGCGGCGCTGCATGTGACAAGGGCAATGCCAGTGATGCACTCTTGTGCAACATATGTCGTGCTGCCCGACGCACAGACGACGTCGAGCATGTACACGTGTACTGCAACTCACAGACCGGTAGGTCAGGCACACGCCAGCACGCATCGACACACACACGCACGCCACAGAAACATGTGCATAATGACGGCGCAACATAGATGACTACTACAACACGCACATGCTCACATATACACACACACACACACACAGACGTTCGCAGACACGACCACAACAAGCGCCACCGTCAAACTAAGCACAAAGGCAGCGACTAAGCTTTGCAAAACATATACAAATCTATATATATACCTGTACAAACTAATAAACTTACACCACACGCACACAAGAAGAGTGCAACATGTGACAAACATGCTCCGTCTGCGCAAACAAGAAAAGCAACCGAATACATTCATCAGTCACAACAATATAATTGAGTAGGGCATGCTGGTGCAGCTTAGCCGGCTAACGGTGACAGGTATAGATACACAAACACTTCTGGCACATACAAACGCGCTTACGCGCACATGACGACACCAGTGTACAGTTGTACACTACAACAACAACAGCAAAACAAAAGGGGACTGTATACCACAAGCACAAAAGCGGATATATATATATATATATATATATATATATACATACGCGGCTCACACACATACACACACACACACTTACAACGACACATAAGCTGGACTGGCATAATGCGCTTGTCAGCGCCAAAGTCTGTAGAACTGCGTAAGGTTTGTTTTGCCCTTAACGAAGCGACTACGCTCGAACGCGTTCAGCATGTTGAATTGTGGCACCATACGCTCAAGCGATGACAAAATGGTAGCCAAAGACACAATGATAACTGTACACGCGGATACGTCAATGTCAATGGGCAGTACGCCCGACGGTGCGCGGAAACTGAGGTTGAGGCTGTGCCGATGATCGTGTACGCCTTGCCGCCCATAGTCAGATATCATGTTCACCGTCTTCGCCGTGTCCGCCTCGCGCGACAAGGCGTCACGCTCAACCAATACGCTCGTCTTGGGCAACACAATGCTGCCAACGTCGAGACCGACGCGGTAGTTTCGCGCTTCTTGCGCTAGCATCGACGTGCCAATGAAGCTGCGATTCTGCATCTCCTCCGCCGGCAGTGTCTCGCGCATGTTGCGTCGCATAGCACTGTTCTGTGCCGCCATCATTTCCTTGTGCACGTTCTGGAACGTCTCGTGGAAGCGGCCCTTGATCTCCACAAAGTCGCTCATGTGATGTGCCGAGTGAAACGGAGTCCACTCGTACGGCGAGTCGATGCAGTTGATGAGCTCCTGGAACACGATGCGGCTCGCCGCCTCAACGTCACGCAGCGTCGGTGCAAGTGCGCGGATCATGCGGTGCACGATAGCATGCGGTGGCGACACACGATTGCGGTACAAAATCTGCAAGCCGAACAGCCACACCTCGAGCGCGGCGGCAATGTGGCTGAGCTGCACCTGCAACGCAGAAACGTACACGACAGGAAATGTACGACCCACAACCACAGGCTCGTTCGCGCACGCACTAACCCAGCGGCGCATCTTTGACGTATGTACGTGCAGTGCAGCAATGGTCCCATGCACTAAATGCAAATGACTAGCAACAATGTCCGATGACTGTGAGTGCATTGGTATCTGTGTCGTCCACGTGAGCTGCGTGATCGTGTCTGCAATGTCACGCTCGGCACTCGCGCAACTGTTCCACAGCACCTGAAAAGGATTAATAGGAAACACAAATGTGTTCAGCGTGAAGTAGGCAAACACGGCAAAAGAGTTGTCGACAACCTTCGAGATCATAGTGATGCGATCTGGTGCAATGGCGTACGCGGCAGGTATGATAAACGACGAGTACCAGGCCACGTGCATGTAGCGACGATTGCTACGAAACACAGATGTCACAATGCTACCGCACACAAGCAAGGCAAAGGCCTGCAGCAGCGTGTTCGTCTTCCATCGTGCAAGGAAGCCAACAGTGATGCCAAGGCCAAGGCCAGCAATGCGAAAAATACCGACCGCAATCGTCTCAGCGGCAGTTGGCTGCGACAAACCTACAATGATAGAAATAGCAAAGTAGTACGTGTCTGCGCCATTGTCGTTGTTCAGGTAGAGCATGAATGCAGCCGCCGCACAGTATGCACAGACAAGCTTGATGCCGTCCTTGAACGAGCGCCTGGCGTCACTGGTGCGCAGCAGGAAGCGGTCGAGCAGGT